>JASDQU010684869.1:18915-30435 GCA_032191745.1 Picea mariana | reverse complement strand
GCTTGCTCCAAATGGGGAATCAACTATAAATTACAGTGCTCATGGATGTTAGGGTCGTTGTCACACTTGTTTTCCACCCATCCAACATGCTCAAGAAAATATTCTTCAACATCAAGAAATTATTCCATCTTCATGATCTCATACTCCATGGAGTTAGGAATACCATGATCATCATTTTTTCCTATGTTTATGGCTCCTTCATTGTCATTGGTAGTGTCAACATGTAGAAATAAGGTTTCATCGCCACCAATTTTATGGAAAGGACTGCATGATTTGGAGGGAAAAATTTCAACCAAACTAGGCCTACATTCTTCACCATTCTAGCCAACACAGATATCATACGTAGGAGAGCCTTCAAAATATACAACACGAGACCTATGCTTGTTGAGATGTAAATCAATGGCTTCATGTAGGAAATTAGGAATATTAGAATACACTTGTATTTATTTCCACTAATGTCTCAGGGTTTTGTTTAATATTCTAGGGTATTAGAACAATAATCCAGACTTTTGTCTATTACATCCTTCCAACTAGCTCCAAAATCTATAGCAAGTTTTTCTTCTAGGGTAACAGTAGTATCTTGGTATGACAAGGGAAATCATCCTTTGTTTGTATTATCCATGAAAAATGGGGGACCGTCATAGATCTAATTTTTTACAGTGGAAAATATGGTTGTAGAGTTGGAAGTGCTCATGGGTTGCTCACATTTTGTCTCATCTACATGGATTCTAGTACTAGATTCTAATAATTGTTCTTTCAAATCTAAATCATCTTTATCATCCCCAAGAGGGGCCTCAAGCTTCTTCAATGGGTTTTTTTTCACCATAAATTTTCTTGATCCCTTAAATGATGGGTCATCATTTTTCACGATCATAAGGGCTGCAATGGATCGATCTTGAAGGATTGAATTGTAGTTGGTTATGTTTTCATTAGAATTGCAGTTGTACCATTTTGGCATTAAATATTTTTTTTTATTTTGTGGAAACATTGTCGGTTTTACTACAAAGTATATGGGTTTTTTTGTCAAAATACCGATGACAAGCAATGACACTTTCCATCACAGATATATCCACTTCATCGGTAAATTGTCGATCCATTTAACAATTTTCCATCAGGCGTCTGACGAACTTGCGACGGACCGATAAATCCAATTCGTCGGGAAAAATTGTCCATCGGATCGGCGTACGTTCGTCAGACTTCCGACACACTTCTGAGACACTTCCGATGGGCCTACAAAGGAATTCCAACGAACTACGATGGACTTTCTCCATATTTTGAAGTTGATAACTTTCGAACGTACAACCGAGACATAGTTCGGTCACTCATTCGACGACCAATTTTCAACGAAAATGGGTTGAAGGCTTCGTCACACATGCCACACATGCGACATTTTTGCAACGCAAATTCATTGGTAAACTATAAAAAATCAGGCCCAGTGTACTAGTGTTACAATTCTTTCCTACTCTCACAATGAAAATAGGCATCCTTAGGCTAGGACAATAATTAGAACAAATTGTAGAAAAATAAAGGAAGTGTTCACATACACATCACAGAACCAGTGTGCATAGTTAAAAGGAATTAGTCTATTCATCCCATTACAAGGAAACTGATTGCAAATGTACATTTACAATCATGTTCCTTAGAAACCTATTATGGTCACTATCCAACCCTCTACTCCCATTTATTTTTTATCAAATTACTCTACCTAACCCAATCCTCTTTGGGGACATCCTATTTATTCTTTCTCTAACAAAACAATTTGTCTTCCTCGTTGTTAGCACTGAGAGTCACCCTCATATTGCAAAAGGATAAGCCCAGTACCCATCAGAATGTTTGGTGGATGTTGGTTTTATGAGTGGAGGTCAAATGGACATAGCTCAGTACAAGAACGTTTTAACACAGAAAATCAACAAGCAATGCATAGGCAAATAAGGTCCTCATTAACTTCAGTCAGTGGTTTAAGTTTAAAGGTGAGCGGAGGGAAGACTTAGTGAGAAAGGTGGACAAGACTTCCATGGGAATCTGGCTTTCAAGCAGCTTGGTGAAGAAAAACTCAGGCACAAGAGCACTTTTGAACTCAATTTTCAGACATTGAAATATATCACAGGAGCATAATAATCAAACCTCCATTACCATGCAACTACAACAACTCGTCTGGATCCTCCATGCACGATCATTTCAACCTAAGGGGGGAAATAAGATAACAAGGGGAAAGTACTGGAACAGGTCACAACAGCATTATAATCAAACCTGCATTACAATACAACTACAACCCTCGACTGGATCCTCCATGCCAGAGTGTTTTCGCACAGTTTACACAAGAAGATGAAAGAAGTTGACTTCTATTAATGCGAAAGTCTCAAGTCTCATACAAAACCATAGAACAGCTATGTTATCAAAATATTACAAAATAGGGAGCTATGCTCAACCAATTGACGACCCTAACAAATTCTTACACTGATCTATTAATACTCATATCCATTCACAATTGCTAGAAGATTGATCTGATCTAGCCATCCCGTCTAAATATTTCCACCTGTGTACATTCTATGTCGGATTGTGCGTGTATCTTCCTCGAGCTAACAGTTATGTCTCCTCGGCCAAGGTTTCCATGCCTTCTATTGATGGAGTGAGTTGAGGTTTCAACTACCGGCCTATGTCCATTAACTGATATTTCCTCGGGATCGAGACAAGGCCCGATAAATAGAGGGCGTACACTTGTTGCGATTAGGTATGATGTTGAATGAGCACGCGAATTCGGAGATGTCGAAAGTATTTTGGAACCATACCGCTTTTGATCCTGAAATGCAACGCATTCCACCATGTCGCTCTCCCCAAAAACCGCGGTTTAGATTTCATCCCACTCAAATATTTTAACGTTCGAGCACGTTGTGGCCCCGAAGTGGAGTGCAGTTGTTGGTCTGGTCACAATATAATATCTAGGCATTCCCACTATTTTAACGCCATCGCTAAAGCTTTACCTGCTCACCAACTTTAGAAACTCTTTAATTATTCTTGGGGGAGGCACCAATTTTGGTGCTAGGGAGCTTTGATGTTGAACAAGAATATTTCCCAGAGAACGACCTCCCGAGGTTGATGTGGTGACTTGACGTCACTGTGTTGATGTGTTGAGGAAAGCAGGGTGACAAGTGTCACTTGGAAACAAGCAGATAATGTGCCCAAAGGTGCCTGGACTGAGTGCCACGATTCAGCACCAAATCGACAGGTGGCGAAAGAAATAAAACTCCGCAGAAAAAACACTTTGGGAATTATGTAAATAAGGAGGGAGCAAGAATGTCGAAGCTCTGGAATCTAGATAATATCTGAGTCGCTAGATCTAGGAGGACACGCAGCAGAGATACATGCACTCTGCAAGAATGTGCTTCGGAGGAAACCAAAAAAGGAGAAGAGCCAAAAAACTCTCAAAACCTGAAATGGTGAAGCAAATCATGACTATCCGTTGGAGACGGACACACGACAAAGATCTGCATACTGAGGGAAAATTACTTTGGATAAAATCGAGAGGAGAAGCGCCAAAACTCCCAAAAATCAAAATTTGAAGTAAATCATGCTCGTCCGTTAAAGAAGGACACGCGAAGATTGATCTTTAATTCTGGGGCTTCTGTCTGGCACTAAGCCTCGCACAAATTTATAATTTTGAATGCCTGAGGGATGCTAATATGAACTTCACACGGGGTCTCTGCCGTTGAAAACTGAACCTGCATGTTTGCTTGATTTGAGCTCACAATGGACCGCTTTGAGTGTTGTGTTTTGTGGTCATGGTTGTTTCCTGTGTAAACAAAGACTTGGATGACTTGTTATGGGCTCGGGAAACAGAATGACCAGTAATTGAAACAAAAATGGTGACGAGTGTTCATCCTTTGAGAGAGATAGAAAATCTTCAAGCCGAGACTTATTCAGGTAAGACACCAAGGGAAACCAGGATGTTAAACAAAGAGGGAAAAAATGACTTTACCAGTTGGAGGGAAATATGTCAAGGACCTGGTCTGCTAAAAAGAGAGAGAGAGATATGGGGCAAGGATAGAAACTCAGGTATTAACAACAAGCGCATATGACCCTTGACAACTCCATATGATAACATTGGCTCCACAAGGGATGGCATGCTCCCTGTGATCTGCCAAGAACGCACATGTCTAGTGCCTTAGCTTTTGGGTCATGGAGTCTCTTATTCAAAATAGAAATAAAATAAGTGGTAATTACAATGATGGAAATCCAATCACGACTTAAGCAAAATAATTTTTCAGAAAGTGCCCATTGACAGGGCCACCAAAAACTTCAAACTCCTCCAAGTTCTGCAACTTATAAGTGTTGTTTAAAAATACCTCAGAAATATTGAAGAGACCAATCCATAAGGCTTCGAATTTACCATGTTTTCCTTTGTCTTGATTGGGGGCATCCCACTTGAGCACTAGGTCCCCCAGTTGAAAATATTCCTTTCTTGCCCTCTTTTCAAAGGCTCATTTTATTTTATGTTGATGATCATGCGCTTTATCAAGCAGTTGCTCCCTGGTCTGTTATACTTCTACCATTTGTTGTATCCTCATGACCATATCATCGAGTTCTCCTTGGTAGTCCTGGAGGAACTTTTCCACAGGCAAGGCAAGTTGAGTAGGAAAAATAGCCTCAACCCCATACACAAGATGAAAAGGGGAAATTGAAAATTACCTTTTGGTTGTAATCATGTCGGCCCATAATGCAAATTTCATCTTTGAGTCCCATGCTTTCTTATTTTCTTCTAACAATTTCTTAATGATCTTTATGAGGCTCCTGTTAGAGAACTCTGCTAAACCATTTCCTTGGGGGTATTAGGAGTGGAATGGATTAATGTAATTCCATATTGTTCACATAACTTGATCAATGGTTCATCTCTAAAGGAGGCGGCATTGTCAGTAATGATCTTGTTTGGACAACCAAATCTGGACATGATATCATCAAGAAAACTAATGATTACCTTATGGGAGGCACTCCTTGTAGGGATGGCCTCTATCCATTTGGTGAAATAATATGTGGTAATCAAAATCCACCTGTGTTGGCCACTTGAGCCTGGGTGGATCTCTCCAATGAATTCAAGAACCCATTGTTGAAAAGTTCCAGAAACCACTACATGTTTCAAAGGCAAATATTTGAGTTGTTGCTTCCCAGAAAACTTTTGGCATTTAACACAAGCCCTAATCTTTGCACAAACATCAGTAAAAATGCTAGGCCAGAAATACCAGTCTCTGAGGATCTTATAAGTTGTGTTCCTCCAGAAATGATGGCCCCCACATAAGTTGTTATGAAAAATAATTTATGGCCCTTTGGGCCTCCTGTGGATCTAGGCATCTCGAAAGAACCCCTAGAGGATATTTCTAATACAAAACCTGATCAATGAGACAATATTTGATTGCTATGAGTTTCAAATCTCTCACCTTGTTCTTGTCCAAGCCATCAGGAGGCTGTAGAATTATATAATGTCTTTATACCAGGTGCATTCTGCCAACCTAGGGCTGTCATGAGAGATTTTATCAGCAATCTCAACTTATTGATTTTATGAGTTTATGTTCACAAAATTAACCCCCAAATATTTACAATTTGATTCAGCCAGCAACTTGGCTAAACCTTGGCCTTTTACCAATTTAGTTGGCTTTATTTCAAGGTCAAATTCCATAATTTTAGCAATCCATTTGCTTCTCTTCCCATCTATGTTAGGCTAGATCAATATCTCTTTCACTTAGGTTGAAGGGATATATGAAACAATCTTTGAATGTAGAACATAGATCCTTAAATATTTGAGGGCTTTGACCAAAGCATATGTCTCCTTCTCCATGATATCATATCTCATTTATGCATCCCTCAATGCTCTGGTGAAAAAGGAAATAGGATGCTCTAACCCCTCTGTATTTTTTTGTAGAAAAACAGCAGCCAATGTATCAGATGAGGCAAAAGAAAATATCAGAAACTCCTTAGAATAGTCAGGGCTGATGAGCACAGGTGCTTCAGTCAAATCCCTCTTGATTTGTCCAAAAAAACTTATGGACTCAGCAGTCCATTTCACCTCACTTCCCTTTCTAAGCATGGTTGTAATGTGCTTAACCAACTCAGAAAAATTAGAAATGAATCTTCTCAGGAAATTGATTTTACCCAAGAAAGACTGGACCTCTTTCTTAGATTTCGTAAAATATAAGGTCTGGATGGCCTCTACTCTTCTTGGATCAATTCTTACCCCTTCTGCTAACACAATATGCCCCAATAATTTTCCTTCCTTCATAGAAAACAAATATTTGTTAGGATTGAGAGAGAGACCAAACCTTCTGCATTTTAGGAAGACCTTCTTCAAATGATGACAATGCTCTTTATCAGATTTTGAGAACATTGTAATGTCATCCAGATAGATAACTATAATTTTTTCTTTCTCCCCAATGAAGGCAGTGTCCATGGCTCACTGGAAGGTTGCTCCTGCATTCATCAATCCAAAGGGAATTTTAGCATACATGAATGTGCCCCAAGGAGTACGGAAGGTTGTCTTTTCTCTATCTTCAGGCAGGACAGAGATCTGATTGTAGCTAGAAAATCCATCAATCATGGACATCCTAGACGAACCGATCACTCTCTACAAAATGTGCTCCATATTTGGCAAGGGGTAGTTGTCCTTTTTGGAGCTTCTATTCAAATTTCTAAAATCAACACACAGACAATTTGATTTCCCCATTTTTCTTCCTCACATGCACCAATTTAGCCATCCATTCTGAATATCTCAAAGGGATGATGATCTTGGCATCCAGCAACTTTTTCACTTCTCTTTCCATAATAGGCAGCAGCATGGGATTTATCTATCTGAGTTTATGACTGAAAGGTTTGGCCTCTTCTTTCAAATGGATTTTATTTTCAATGATGTTGGTGTCATATGTTCTCAAATCTTCATATTTCCGGGCAAACACATCAGCAAACTGCTTCAAAATCTTGACATACTCAACCATTTGTTCCTTTGATAAATTGTTAGACAATTTGACAACCATTTGTTCCTTTGACAAACTGCTAGACAATTTGACATACTTTTGGTTTTCCTCTGTTCCCAAATTTCATTCAGTCACATCAACATTTTCATTCAAACCTTTAACCTTTACAGCAACATCATTTATGTCAAACAATCTCTCCAAAGGGACTAGTCCCTTTGGAATATGGTTACTGGGTAACTGAACAATATGATGGTCAGCAATTTTATTGAGAAAAATATCAGCATGGGGTATTTCTTCAGTATCTTGATCCTAATCAATATGTAAATCAGAAAATTCATCCACAGTCTCAAGAAATATTTTTATCTCAAGATCATCCTCAAAAACCTTCCAATGTTTGACATTGTCGGGAATAGAGGCTATGTATTTTACTTCCACCTCATACTTGAGATTGGGGGGGAAAGGGACCTTGAAATTACTTGCTGAGACAGCCAAGGAATCTTCCATGGTGTTCTCCTCTCTTGGAACGAATGAGATATTAAAATCTAGGAAGAAACTATCAACAAGATCCCAGACTTCATTTTTGTAGGTCTGTAACCCAGGGTGCTTAGCTTGATGTAGATTTCTGATTTGATGAACTATTAACTCAACATCTCCAAACACTGTTAGCTCCTCAATATTCATGTCTTTGGAATCTCTCAAACCTAAAACAAGTGCCTCATATTCTGCCACATTGTTTGTTGCTTCAAATTCAAGATTATAAGACAGAGATATGGTCTCTTGAATAGGGGAAATGAAAACTACCCGAGCACCAGCACTTTCCCGAGAAGAGGCTCCATCAAAAAACATTTTACAAATAGAGGTATTGGGAGGAGGGCCTTCACAAGAGGTGATGGGACGCTTTCTGATTTCAATAGGCATTTGAGGAGCATCAGTGAGTTGTAACATACTAGTTCCTAAATTAGTATCTACTGCAAAAATGGGGTGGTTGGTAGGGTTTGCTTCATCACTGATAATGTAAGAAAGTTGTGCTTCATTATAAAGCCTTCTATGTTCCCCCCACAAACACAAGAATAGTGTCATATGAAAGGTCCATCTACAAATTTCTCCCCAATATTTTGATCCAAGATCTAGACAAGAGCATGCCAAACTTAGGGTGAACATCATCCACCACAATATCCATGACCACACTTTTCATTGGCAATTGGAGCAAGGAAACAGCCAGCTCTTTAATAACCCTGAGGCACATCACCTTCTTGGAATCAAATGAGTATAGTTCATGGTAGGTTTTTTAACCTCCAACCCAATCTCATCCATGATAGTCTTAGGCATGATATTGTGAGATGCCCCGGAATCGATCAAGAAGTTGTGCAGCACTTTATCATGAATGTTTAATGAGGTATAGAAAGGAGGGGAGGAATCATCCCTATCCTCTACCAAAGGGCCTAGTATGACAGCTGGTTTTTCATCTTGGAGGTTGACTGAGTCTGTCGGATGAGATGAAGGTTTAGGCTACAACATTTTGGAAAGGTACCTTTTGAAATCCTCATTCTTAACTAGTTCTAAAAAAGGTACAGGGATTTTAATCTTTTGAATCTCATTCTCAAAGCTAAAAGAGGGGGGAGGCTTCAGAATCTCATTCACTTCTGGGATAGGGAATTTAACCATTGCCTGGGGGTTTTGTATCTCTTTTTCTTTGCTACTAGCTACCACACTCTTAACGGGATGCTTTATTCTAGTAGGCTAATCAGGAATGGCAGGTTTTCCTTCTTTCTTCTTTGACCTTAGTTTGTATCTATTTGAATTTCCACCGGTCCTTTCCCCTTTGCTCAGCTCATTTAGTTGGTTATCCATAAGAGACTCTTCATATGCAGTTTGGGTTAAATGAGGAGATGAAGAGGTATCACCAAGACAACGGATTCTGAGGTTAGTTTATTCTTCCTCTCCTTATTCATCAGTATCAAGGTTATTTTGGAGAGGGGCTTGGATATTTTTATCATCCCTATCCCTATTTCTTTGATCTCTTTGAATGATCTGAGGGGAATTATTTGGTCTTCTAAAATTACCCTTGTTATCAGCATTCTAGGGGTTCCTATAGCTCTACCTTCCTTCAAATTTCTTTTTCTCCATTTCTGCAGAAAGTGATTTTACCAGTTTTGTCAACTCATCCACTTGAGGGTGGGTAGCAGAGGAACCAGAGGTTGAAGCTTCAAACCTACCTTTTCTTTTGTCTCTATCAGCCTTACTCCTAAGTTTGTCAACTGCCAATATATTGGACTCAACTTCAAGGGTTTCATCTTACATGTGAGCCAAGGAGGTAGCTCTTCTTTCTCTCAAATGAGGCAAAACTCAGGGTCAAAAGCACTAGCATAAGTAATCTTGGCAAAGGTTTTTGTAGGCTTAATTTCAATGGGAATGTTATTGTACATCTTATTAAATCTCTTTGAGAAGTCTGAAACAGATTCCCCCTCTTTCCTCTTAAGTGATCCAAACTTTGTAATGTAATAAAGAAAATATTTTTTGTCCCCCCAATGTCTTAGGAGTGAATCATCCAAAGCTTCAATCACATCAATAGATCCAGGAGTCAAGCCCCTGAACCATTTTGTAGCCTCACCATCAAGGCTCTGTACAAAAACTCTAAACCAGACATCTTCATTTTCAATATTAAGATTATTTGCATAACTGTAGAAAGTTGAAAGGTGTTCTTTTGCAGTTACGTCTTCCTCCCTTGTAAACTTGGGCATGTACTTGAGGTAATCTCCAATTGGGAGGGAATTCATAGGCTGAGGTAAAATAAGAGGGGCATACCTATCAGCCACTATGGCATCCATTCTGTTTCTAAGAGGATTAGCACCTGCCATTGGGATGTGAACTATAGGAGAACCAGGGGGAGATGGGGTTTGGACAGGTGGGACTGGAGCTGTGTTTCTAGCGGAAAGGGGAAACGGCTGAGTGTTGGAGGAGAATGGTATAGGGTTCAAGGGAGAAGAATTTTCCCCCTTTTTAGATATAGCAACTTTGACAGGAGGAGGAGTAGGAAAACCCAAAGTTGGAAAATCTTCTAAGCTTTTGGTTCTAAACCACTTTACAATGTCAAGGGAAACAGGGGTGTCAAAACTTTCTCCTTCCAAATGAAGACTAGAAGAGGGGAGTTTGACAAGAAAGCTCTCAAAATATAAACATCTAGAAACTCCAATAGATGGTATAAAAGGAGAATTAGATGCAGCTACTGGAGTTTTAAAAGAAGAATCGTGTAAATTACCAGAATCACCTGGTACAACAGTTGAAATCCCTTCTTGAGAGGTCTTTCTTTTGTTGATAATATTTTTTGGGTCAGCTATAGGTGTTTCCAGAGGMAGCTGTGGAGTATACCTATTGTGTATGCCTTTGAGAGACACAATTGAAACAACGGAGTCGCCGGGTGCAAGTTTCAATCTTCAAGGTACTGATTTCTGATGCRCCTTCAAAAACAGAATTTCTTTGTCGTTCAATCCCAGGGAAATGTTTTCAATTTGTTCCCCGGAAATGGCTCCAAGAATGTTAGCACTAAGATTCACCCTCAGATTGCAAGAGGAWAAKCCCAGTACCCATCAGAATGWTTGGTGGAGGTTGGTTTTATGAGTGGAGGTCAAATGGACATAGCTCAGTACAAGAACGTTTTAACATAGAAACTAGACAAGCAATGCATAGGGAAATGACRTCCTCATTAACTTCATTCAGTGGTTTAAGGTTAAAGGCGAGCGAAGGGAAGACTTAGTGAGAAAGGTGGAAAAGRCTGGCATGGGCATTCGGCTTTCAAGCAGCTTGGTGAAGAAAAACTCAGGCACAAGAGCACTCTTGAACTCAAGTTTCAGACACTGAAATACATCACAGTGGCATAATAATCAAACCTYCATTACCATGTGACTACAACAACTCGTCTGGATCCTCCATGCATGAACATTTCAGCCTAAGGGAGGAAATAATATAACAAAGGGAAAGTACTGGAACAGGTCACAGCAGCATTATAATCAAGCCTACATTACAATACAACCACAACCCTCGATTGGATCATCCATGCCTGAGTGTTTCAGCAAAGTTTACACAAGAAGATGAAAGAAGATTACTTCTATTAATGAGAATGTCTTAAGTCTCATACAAAACCAAAGAACAACTCTGTTATCAAAATATTACAAAATAGAGAGATCTTCTCAACTAGTTGACGACCCTAACAAATTCTTACACTGAACTATTTATACTTAAATCCATTCACAACTGCTAGAAGTGTGATATGATCTAGCCATCTTGTCTTAATTTTTCCACCTGTGTACTTTCTATGTCAGACTGTGCGTGTATCTACCTCGGGCTAACAGTTTTGTCTCCTCAGCAAGGGCTTCCATGCCTTCTATTTATGGAGTGAGTCGAGTTTTCAACTACCGACCTGTGTCCATTAACTGATATTTCCACGGGATCGATACAAGGCCCAATAACTAGGGGGCGGCCACTTGTTGCAATTAGGTGTGATGTTGAATGAGCACGCGAATTTGGAGTTGTCGAAAGCAGTTTGGATTCCTCTACGCAACAGAGG
>JASDQU010684868.1:23901-49710 GCA_032191745.1 Picea mariana | reverse complement strand
ACCTGCAAACAAGTTTGACAAATTCAGATAAAGTAAAGGAAAAATTGTTTACTATGGAAGACAGGCAGAAAAATAATGCACCTTTGCATTGATTCGTGTACATCTCTAGGTAGGAGTTCTTTGCGCCTTCTAGTTTTCCTTTTTGTTTCTATCAACAAAAGTTCAAAACAAAAGGGATATGAACATAAGGTCAGATGTTAAGAAAAAGGCAACTATTATGTAGATATACAAAAAAAAAATTGAATAAGATGAATAGAGTCACAAATAGTTTTTTTGAGGATGTACCTTATTTTTTCTTTTTTTGCACAATGTATATTTTATAATTCAAATAGAACACCGTCTGTATGCTCACCAGAACGCTATGTGTAGAAATCAGGGATACATATATGCTTTGAAACATAGAAATATGAGTTTGCAATAAGTTTGATGTATATGTCATAATTCAAGTGCAATACCAATTGTATCACGATCAGACCAATATGTGTCTAGGACAAATATACTGTATTGAGGAATGGGCACATTGGACCAGAGATGGTCAATAAGTGTGTTTTGCATATGGGTTGTGTTGTTCATAAGAAAGCGGAGACTGTATTTGCACATGTAGTTTTTCAATTATTTTGTTCTGCCAGTATTTTGTAGCATGTCAATATTGAAGTCTCCTACAAGTACAATGAACCCGTTCAAATGGAAATGGTCCAATGCATTGGAAATAGCATTTACTATGTTGGAGAATGCTGCATGGGGAGCAACATATAGATTTAGTATTACAACTTTTGTTCCATGGGAATTTTTTTTGGCAAGCACGAGTTCAACATTCTTTTCTTCGATATGTATGTGGTCCAAAATTGGTACATCTTTTTTCACCAATATCATCACCCCCTGTGTAATGTAACTTGATATGCAATCGTGATTTGGGAATTGTTTGTTCTGCATGCATAATGCCATGTGTGTTTTCTCCAAGCACAGAATATCGGATTGCATTAAATCATAGTCATTCAGTGTATCATCCATGTGTGCATTTAAGCTGCATGTGTTAAGCGAGAGAATTGATACAGATGAATTTGTTTGTATGGATTGGTAATCATAATGCAGTTGCCATTTTGCGGTGGTCCTGAGTCGTTCCATCTCAATATCAACTTTATGTTTCACTTTGAAGTCATCTTTTGTGAGAGGACTTAGTAAATACAAGGAGTCTATGCTTCTAACACGCAACAGTGCTGTGTATACAAGTCCATGTATGCGAATTCCAGCAGGTTGAAATGAAACATTATCAAGTGTTAGTCCTTGTGATCTGTGGACTGTACGTGCACATGCAATTTTAATCGAAAACTGTTTGCGAATCTTCAGTCGACTTGTCTTTGCTGATGTCGATATTGCCTTTGATATTCGCAAAATAGGAGTCCAATCGCTTGCAGTGTTTGAATTATATAGATAAGACAACATGCTTGCTTGTCGCTTGCCTATATGCGGTTCATGGAACTTAATCCAAAGGATATCTACTTTTTCTGTTCATATAGCCTTTCAGTATTCCATCTGCACCATTCACAAAGCCATCCTATGAATCATAGTTACAGGCATATATTTCAACTAGCATTTCTAATTTCAGTGCAAGGTGCAAAGGTAAAGTGATTGAATGTTCATGACGTGGGACATTTCCATGGTTGTCTTCTTCCAAGTCAATCGAATCGATGATGATATCATCACCAGGCATGAGCGACAGCATGTGGCTATTATGCTTTGCAACATCCTTATTTCTATAGAACAGGTAAGGGAACGTTGGATCTGTTGGTGCAGGCCATAAGCACCTCAGACTGAAATAGGTCAAGTCATCATATGTTTGATTGTTTGTGCGCATTCTATTCAGAATTGCAATGAATGTTCCATTTGTCTGGCGCATTGTAGTATGCAACTCAAAGCATTTAATATTGTCTCTCCAGAAGTCATGGGTCATTGTTTCCATGTTAATGGTAGGTTGTTCAAATATCAAAGAATCTTGGATGGGCTGTGCCTAGTAAAGATCGCCACAAAAGATCATGTCAATGTTTCCAAAGTATTTGGTCTGCACATGTTTTATGCTTCTTAGCTGGCTGTCAATGGAATACAAGAACCGACTCCCAATCAAAGATGCTTCATCTATAAAGACAAGTTGGAGTTCCTTGTAAAGCTTAGATAATGTATCCAACATTTCCTTGCTAAGTGGAAGAAACTGTGACTTGTTAAAAGGCATTAAGAATACATAGTGGACTTTTGTTCCACCAGCATTGTATGTAGCTTTTCCTGTGTATGCAACTATTAGGCCCTTTGGTTTCATAGGATCATAGCAATTGTTTGAATCATAGATTTGTATAAGCATTTGGAACAATGCTTTCACTGGGAATGTCTTGCCTGTTCCTACTCCGCTCTTAAGGACCACGTGCACATGACTGTTCATGTTCAACCGTTTTTTAAGGGCAATGTCCTTTACAATTGTTTGTTGTTCATGATTCAACAGACGTCTTATTCTATGGTATTCATTATTTTCAATCAGGAAAGGATGTTTTGTAACTTGAAAACCAAGGTTGATATGTTTTTTACTTTCAGCCGCTGGAGGACGAGGCAAATCCGCTTGTAAGTCATAGGACTCGGAAGGAATTCTGGTTGTTTTGGGGATTCTAAATGTCTCATCATGATCGCCAGGGTTTTATAGGTCATTAAGTGCGACTTCTAGATCGCCCCATGTTGGATTAACATTGTAGGTAAATCCAGTTTCATTGATATGCACTATAGTCTCAAAGGCAACATACGCAGCCTCCCATGTAGAGAAGTTATGTATTAATGTCTCTTCGTTTTCATGGAACAGAACGTACAACAACAGTTTTTCTCTACAATAGTTTTCATAGTCACAATGTTTATTGTATTTGACAAACCGTATAACAGAGGGTTTTTTACTTTTTGATATGGGTGTAGCATTTTTTTGTAATGCGATACGAATTCTGCTAAGCAGATATGCCTAATAGGAGATGGACGCTGCATGTAATAATCAATAATAGAGCGACATATGACATCCTCTGAATTGTCAGGTTCTTATTGCAGCAAAACCGGTGGTTTAAGCATAAATGTGCATTTTTCAAGTGGAGATGTGTTTATGAAGACACATTTTCTTGAACTACAAGTGAGGGGCAAAGAAAGGGCAATGTGAACTACTTTTTGAGCAGACATTTGTTGAAGATTAAACAATTTATTGCCAAGGGTGCATATCATTTGTATGGCATCAATATGACTTATTTCATGTTCTTTGTGTATTCTTATGAATGCAGATGTCATAGATTTGTCAATCTTCGTCATATACGAGGTGTAGTACGATGCTGCAGCATATGCATTCAGCACGTATTATGCATCTGTATTTTCTTTCCACATAACTAGCATGTCCTTGGAGAAACTGTTGTTCCAAATATGGGAGAGTTTTCGTTTAAGAAAAAGTGTTGGTTTCCTAAGCGTTATTTGTATGGCTTGGATGTACTCATCTTCTGATAGATTTACCTGTGTCAAGAAGGCATCAAAGCTCATCATTTCACCAAATCCTCCTTGTTCTAGAAATGCGAACAACGATTTAGATTTCTCAACAACAACATTGTCCTCTAAACTAATTGGCTCTATGATTCTTGTAGCTCTCATTGGCGGAACGAAAAAGTTGTATTTGCAATGCGAGCTTTTTCGTTTTCTACAACTTCTTGTATGGTAATGTCTATGGACTTTCGCAAGGTCTGGATCCAAATTATCTTTATTGCATGCTATGTATTTATCCACAAATTGTTCGATCTCTGAATTGTTATCAGCTCCATAGACCAATGCACCCTCTATCCACAACAGTGCATGGTCATGCTCATTTCCCCTATTCTAGAATTCAGTCACAAAAAAGTAGTCTGATATTTTTCCGAAAAACATTTCATCATGGCATATCAATTGTCTCAAAGCATTTATTCTATGTCTATAGTATTGAGTACATGTCACCGAGTCTTTTCTTATGAGGTAGTCAATGTCGTTATTTTCCAGTGTATCGTTTTTTTTTTACGTTTCCTGTTACTATGCAGGTTAGAAACGACAACCACCAATGGATCCCAACAATGCTCCGCACTTGTAAATGTGATGAAAAATGTTGGTGGCCCCAATTGTCGGATCATTGCAAATTTTTATTTATTTTTGTTGCAAAAAGTCAAGAGAGGTGCGGATGTTCTTGAAATCTATGTATCCAATATCAGATTTCAGAATTTTTTCTAGGTTTACTTTGTACTTCACATCCTTGGCCAACAACTTTCTTCCTTGTAACTAGCCTTTCTTATTCGGACCCACATGCAAGACAAAACTTGCTCTATTATTATGCGCATTGTTTTGAAAAACAAATTTGTTATGTGACAGGAGAAGTAACCGCTTGAATGTAGTAGCTCCCATCGGACTATTTTATGATAACTGAATCGTTCTGCTATATCAGTGCCATGTGGATCTTTGTAGAAGAGTTTTGGAAGGTTCATTTCCTCAACGAATTTGTCCTTGAATATTCCAAGTGGACGCTGCCCCTCGCCAGGTGCGATTTTGACAATTTTGTCTTGCAAGTCACGGATGCACTATGAATCAGTGAATCCATGGACCAATGTTTCAGCAGGTGTTTCATTCTTCGATTTATCACTTGTATCAGAATCACTAGGATTTTCGAGAGTCTCTGCAGAGTTGCCATGTTCTTCTACGAGAACACTATTCCAGTTGGCATTTATACAAATGTTCTTTGCTTTGTACAGGGCCCTGGAACATAATTCCTTTAATGCTTTCATAACAACATGCATAGGCATTTTGCCTGTCTGATATGCATTTTTGTATTGCAAGCATCTTTTCAGAGCCACAACGATTGTAATTGTATTGTTAATGAACTATGGCAATGCTTTTTGCACAACATCTAGCTGAACAGGCACATTAATAATTGATCCTGTTAAGCCCATCCAGGGTCGCTTATAGCCCCAAGGTCTAATTTGAGAAAATGAAATTCCTAGAGAGACAAGTATCTCCTCAAGTTCTGTAAGTGCACTTACATCTGCTAGTGGTGTATTACATCTTATTCGGTCAGGGGTTGCAAACTGTGGTGGTTTTCCATTTTCAAGCGATTGTTTGCATGGAAGACAAACTTTGTCGCTGGAAAATGCTTTATCGTGGGCTGTTAGCCGGAGGTATTCTTCTTGCAAATCAGGCGTGAAAGACTTACTTAAAAAAAAAAAAATCAATTGTTCACAAACTGCACATGCAATGGAAGGAGTTTCTTTCATTTGTTTCATGTAGGTCTGTCTTGCATTTTTTTTCGCAGGGAAGTATAGGTAGAAATTGTTTCCTGTTTTTCATGTACACCACGAACTGCCACAGTTGCATGACCATTCTGGGATATGCAATCGCACATGTTTATGTTTTGTTCTGCACGAACAAATTTCTTTACATTGTCATATGTGAGTTTCTCTCTAAAAGGAAGTGTAGCAATGTATTTTTTCTCTTACGCATGATGTTTTTCAAGTTGTGGCAACTTACTTTACGTTTCTTGTACAAGAGCGGGATGACCTGGTGGCAATTGGGATGAATTTCACTCTCACCCAGTTTCTTAGAAACTACTTTACGTTTTTTGTTCAAGGCCTCTATTTGCTTATCAGAAGTCGGAGGAATTTGACGAATATTTTTTTTCAAATTGTGATAACTTACTCTACGTCTTTTGTTTAAGCCCTCTATGGCCTCATCACAACTGAAATGAATTCTACACATGTTTTTTTTGTTCAAGCCCTCTCTGCCAATATCACAACCGTGAGGACTCTCGTTTTCACTAAAAAGCATTCCAAGCATATGCAAATTCGATGTCATTTGGGTGGCATGCACAGTCAACCCTGAACTACCGATATCTCCAAGCAAAGGTTCATAATGGATATGTCATGTATATGTTTTCAATGACAGGATGTGAATTGTTCGATCGTAATTTGAGTCGGTAACCTAGGAATGGACAGTGCCAGTTGGCGAGGCCGACCAAACCTGGATCTTCACCCTGAATACCATAGAAAACCATTGCAAACAAAATCTGCAACCCTCCATATTCCCTTCTTCATATGGAAGTGCCATGTTCACAAGGTATTCCTGCCAACTTCCAACTGTCGACATATTTTCCACGAGATATGGGCAAAGGTGTTGATGCAAGCACCTAAAAGCTTGTTCGTTGCCGCCTATAATCGCATTGCAGAAGGACTGTATAGTGTAAAGACGCAGCGATTGAACATTGAACTCGGATGCTACCAAACAACAAATTGCATTAAATAGACTATCTCCACAGCTAGACACAACATTTGTTGTCAGCTGTAAACCATAGCAATCTATGCCATCCAAAATCTGATTCCATTTCGATTGAAGGTCTTTGCAAATAACAGACAAGTAGATACTAGGACCTTCTATATTGCATATGGACATTTTTCTGTACAACAATGGTTCATAATGGTCACTGAGGGCATCAACATCATGGAACAAGATGCAATATGGATTGTCAGATGCAGTTTTGTTGAATAGTAGATATCTTGTTTTTCTTGTCAATGACCATATGCCAACTGATACATTCAGCTAGTTAGACAACCACCGTATACAAAATGTATCTCCCCAAAGTACCCTCTGATGTGCAGGTAGAACTGGAGATGCAGACAATCGCAACTTTGAAAAATACGTAGCCACATCATGTATTCCATGCAACTGCCGAAGAAAATTAGATTCCAGTTCATATTCATAGGACCACAAAGCCTCAGCATCACCATTTTTAAAACAGGCCAAGAAATAATCTATCAATCCATTGTGCAGCTTGGTTGACGAATACCGGAAATGCAATAGAACCTGGAATGTATCGAAAAGGAAATCCCCAATAGTATATGAGAATGCATCCAATCTAAAAAGGCCATTCCTATGAAAAACCACGTCAATGTTGTCATGTACAATGGATTGTGTATCTTTTTCATATGACTCAACATCTATTACCTCTTTCATCTCTTCAGCTGTCATTTTGAAGTTGTTTGCTAGATACTTTTAGTTTCTATCAAAACAGAGAAAAGCATAGGCAAAAACATAAAAACTAGCAAAATAAAAAAGAAAAGCAAAATAGCGCACCAATCCCCGTATGTATATTTAAACCTTCTTTGTCTCAACTTGAATCCCCCCTAGTTCCCATAGCATATGAGAAGAAAATAGACCGACACTGAAAATTGAGCAAAATAGAAGAAAGACCGCAAAAAAATAAAACCATAACTTAACTCAGTAGGAAGAAAACAGGCAGACACACTTTTCCAATCCACAGAGTAGAAGCATACACCATGTCTACACCCCTCCCAACGGTTCCCTCTTCTGATAACTCCCAACTACTTTTCGTAAAGCCCTCTGCATTGCAATTTTCAGAAAAACTATGGACGCGACATCCGCCATATGAAGACACATTGTTTCCAAGAACAGAAACTAAGAGCACAGATAAAAAAGGTCTGCAACAGAATATTGAAAATCAGCAAGAACGGGAAAACTTACCTGTCAACGAAGGACGAGAAGACCTCAGCACCCAAAAAAATGCAAACTGCAACAACAGGTCCAACATCTTGCAAAGTTGAAGAACAACAAACTAGTGAACAACCACGAAGAGCTCGAACTGCAAGTGCATGACCTCAACTTTGCAAAGTTGAATCAAACAAGAACCAGAACCATGGAACGAAGCAACGAACAAGGATGGATCACAAGAGCAAGGATGTCGACCATGAACAAAGCTGTATTACAAGGCCTCTGTATAATAAACATTTAAGACTGCTAGAGTTGCTAGGTAAACAGTTAAGACAACAAGGACCATCGAAGGGCGTAGGCCTGTGCAAGCATTTAAGAAAAGATGCAGTGTGGCAGGACTATTCTCTCGAAGCACGTAACAATAAAGCAAAAATTAGGCATAACAATATCGTGGAGAATGTATTCCATCTAGCAGAAAATGCTAAGGGAAACATTCAAACTAATGCTAGCATTAATCCAAGTTCGACGAATGCATAACAAAATTTATGATTCAAAAAGACCATATACTACCAAATACTTTGGAATTGCAAACATATTTTACATTGGGAATAGCAAAGGCGACAATAAGACCTCCAATCCGTTGTCCAATCAGATCTTGACAAATATGATACTTTTTATTATATAAAAATCCATATTTTCACTCCCCTTGTTCCAACAATAGACAACAGAGAAATATTTCTGGTCAACGCACAAACTAATGCCAGGTCAACAATTTATCGATCGCTATAGTCCCTCTATGCCTACGATAGGGACTAATAATAGTTTATATATTTATAAAAAAAATTAAATATTTTATTTAAAAAATAAAAAATAAAAAATAATTTTTATTTAAAAGGAAACCAAAAACCATTTTTAGTCAGAGGGAAACCAAAAACAATGATCAAAATTTTTAAAATAAAACTATTAAAAAAATTGCATAATAATTATAAAACCAAAAACACAAAATTATACATATTAATAAAATATTTATTAATATATGAAAAGTGTATACACATTTTGATTAGAAAGATGTAAACTATTCAAAGTGTTATAATAATTAATATTCTTAAATATTTTATTAATATGGAAAGATGTATACTTTACCTTTAGATTAGAAATGTAAATAATTCAAATGAATAATGACAATGAGAAACATGTAAAGTATTCAGTGTGTTATAATGCAAATATTTTATTAAATGAAAATATGTATACTCTACATTTAGATTAATCTAGATATGTAAAGAGTTCAAAGTGTTATAATGAATAATAATTATGTAAATAATTCAAAGTGCTATAATGAATAATTACATTGATAAATAATATATAATTAAAATTTAATAGTTTTTAATATTTATTATTTAAGAAGAGAAAGCCACTTTTAATTTTTAATGTTTTGAAAAGTTATAGAACTTTTACACTAGGTTAGGTGTTTTTAAGCTATTAAGGTTAGGTGTTTCTAAGTTATTAATGAATAAGACAATTATAAATGATATATAATGAAGTTGAAATTTCTTTATTTATTTTTAAGTAAGTGGTTTTATATATAACGGCCTTCAAAAACCAGATCATAGTTACAAAAATTTGATAACAATTGGATTGTAGTTACTGCACTGCCCCTAAAGGGAGAAACCAATTCAGCCAACCAAGAAAGTTTAGCATCTGAGAGTCTACCAGTCTTAAAGTACAAGGCTAAGCTGACTAAATTGTAACTAAAGGGAAAACTATTAAAAAGAAAAGATCCCTTGGGGGGTTAGACACCTAGCAAGTAACCTGGCCACGGCTCCTCCTCAACGGGTGTCCCTTTGTTTTCCAAATGCATGTCATCGTCCACGGTACACTCGTCCCTGTTGGCAGCTGTCATGGCGTCTCCCGACGGAGTGTGCATATGCTGGCCTGTGGCTGTGACCGCTTCCATGTCCTCATGCTGGATCTGCTCCACAACGACCTCTGCTACACTCTGCGTCCTGACATTTATGTCGTCGCCTGCTGAGGAGGGTGCCCCTGCTGAAGCCGCGCCTGCTGGGTAGGAGGGAGAGGCATCTTGGAAGGTAGAAAGGAGCTGGAGGAGGGTCGAGATCCTTCCGTCCATAAGCTTCATTCGAAATTGGAGGTCCTCCATTCCCTGACGGAGTTCGAAGACCAAATCATAGAGGATGGTGAAACTCTCTTTCAGCTGCAGATCAGGCTTGGAGTCAGTAGATGCTAACATGTTGTTTTGGTTGGCTCAAACAGGAGGTGGCACCCCAATGGGCTATTTTGAGGAACCAACAACCGGTGCAAGGGAAGGATTGGAAGTTCTGGAGGTTGGTGGAGCGGCAAGGTGGCGCAAGGAAGAGCCCGACAAGCTTTCAATTATGGCTAAGAACTCAAAGCAGGAGACAGGCGAGGAGGAGGAAGTGAGAGGTGCTAACTCAGGCAACAGAAGTGGCGAGGAAAGTGTTGAAGGAGAACCAGGGGGAGAAACCGATGCACGAGGCTGAGGAGGATGCCAAGGAGAGCCCCTTCGCGGCCGTCCTCGTTGACGCGGCATGATTTGAAAGTGGAAATGGATTTGGTGTTCCAGGCAAATGTGGAGAGCCTGGAGAAGGCCAAGATCTCTGAGCACCATGAATGTGCAAGCAAAACCAGGCCAGGGCAGTGAAGGAATGCTGGAGTCGGTTCTCGAGAGAGGGAGAGGAACATAAGAAGACGGAGAAGCCATAGAACAATGCATAATGGAGGTCGGGTGAAACAAAATTAATGCCATTGCAAACGACGTTAAAGCTATTTAATGCTAGGTAGAGTCGGCGGTAGTCGGCATGAGCTGGTCACATGGCTCGCTGCCTTGCTGGCTCGTCCGCTCTCCCTCTATACCCCAAGTGGTCGGCACTATCACCCCATCCGGGGGAAAATTTGTTTCTTTTTCAAAAATAGTCTCTTTTACTATTTATCTACGAGCAAAACCTCAAAAGACATTGTAATTATTTCAAGTCTCCAAATTGTCCCAAGGTTTCGAGACAAATTTCCTTCTAATTATTTTAAAGTTGCAAATTGTCTCAAGGTGTATGGTTTCTATTTTGAATATCAATTTTCTTAGCTTAAATTTGTCGTCCCTTTGGAATCATTTCAATCACAAGTTAAATATATGAACTGCATTAAAGAACCCCCAAGGGCACTACTTGTTTATCAAAATATTTGTGATCTACAAATTGTTCTTTAATGAGAGAGGAACCTTGTAGTGATGGAGAAGAGTAATTGTTCATTTAGAAAATTTGACAATTTGATAGGATTTGTTCTTAAAAAGACAAGAATTCTACGCCAGCCAAATTCCCCACGAAACTAATATTGGAGAACTTTCCATGCCTTCAATGAATCATTTGAAAAAAATTCTTTGAAACAATCTGACACATTTTCCCTCGACCACTTAGTTTCCATCCCAAACTTTTTTCCAACCTCCAACCAAACCTGCAAGAGAACAAACATTCTAGGAAGAGGTGAACATTTGTCTCCTCCAGTTCTTTGTCTATTTTACATTTAGATTATAAATGTAAATAATTCAAATGAATAATGACAATGAGAAACATGTAAAGTATTCAGTGTTATAATGCAAATATTTTATTAAATGAAAATATGTATATTCTACATCTAGATTAGATATGTAAAGAATTCAAATGTTATAATGAATAATGATCATGTAAATAATTCAAAGTGATATAATGAATAATGACATTGATAGATAATGTAAAATTTAACATTTTTTAATATTTATCATTTAAGAAGAGAAAGCCCTTTCAACTTTTAATGTTTTCAAAAGTTATAGAACTTTTACACTAGGTTATGTGCCTCTAAGCTATTAATGAGTAAGAAAATTATAAATGAAATATAATGAAGTTGAAAATTTGTTTCTTTTTAAAAAATAGTTTCCTTTACTATTTATCTATGAGCAAAACCTCAAAAGACATTGTAATTATTTCAAGTCTCCAAATTGTCCCAAGGTTTCGAGACAAATTTCTTTCCAATTATTTCAAAGTTGCAAATTGTCTCAAGGTATATGGTTTCTATTTTGAAGATTAATTTTCTTAGCCTAAATTTGTCGCCCGTTTGGAATCATTTCAATCACAAGTTAAATATACGAACTGCATTAAAGAACCCCCAAGGGCGCTACTTATTTTTCAAAATATTTGTGATCTACCGATTGTTCCTTAATGAGGGAGGAACCTTGTAGTGTTGGAGAAGAGAAAGTGCTCATTTATAAACTTTGAAAATTGGATAGGATTTGTTCCCAAAAAGATAAGAATTATATGCTAGCCAAATTCCCCATGAAACTAGTATTGGAGAACTTTCCATGCCTTCAATGAATCATTTGAAAAAAAACTCTTTGAAGCAATATGACACATTTTCCCTTGACCACGTAGTTCCCATCCCCAACTTTTTTCCAACCTCCAACCAAACCTAATGAGAGAACAAGCATTCTAGGAAGAGGTGAACATTTGTCTCCTTTGGTTCTTTGCAAAGATAAAAATATCTCAACCTCTGCTTGCCCCGTTGTTGGAGTCGATCCCAAGTAAGAACCTTCTCCTTGAGTACCAACCAAAAGAGAATGCATATCAAAGGTCCTTTAGTTTTCCATGATTTTTTGAACCACCAGAGAATATTTCCATCGCACGTCTCTATCATAGCTTGGTGTCCCAATTTTGCAGAATATTTTCCACCCGGGAGCTTGGTATTCCAAGCCAATTCATCTTCATTACCTAACAAATGAATGTGAGCCCTTTGTAGCTCTGTTATAAAATTAGACCAAGCTTGATTCCAATTAGCATCCAAAACTAGGTCCATCGTCGAAGACCATCCTTGACTCTAGATAGTTGTTGCCACTACATTTCCTAATCTATTCAAGGTACACATGCCTTGCATCCTTAATGTGTTTATCAAAAACTCCAGAAGAAAGACAAGATCCTTACAACCTACAATTGCATCAATTCCAATTTGCACTTGGGAATTGTTCCCAACTTTCCAAGCCATAAATCGTCCAATAACAAAATATTATTCAAGACCATACCTTCTATTGCTGCACTAAAACAAAAGATAAGAACATCATCAACAACTAATAAATGTGTAATATTAATGTGTTGCCCCATCTTGATCCCCTGAAAGGAGTTCACCCACTTTTCCTTAGTTATATCCTTTCTAAGACCATCAATAATTAGAAGAAATAGGTATGAAGACAAAGGCCATCATTGTCAAAGCCCCCGACCTACTTTAAATCAGGAAGAACCAACTCCATTGATTAGAAATATGAATGAAACAATGGTAACACATGACATGATCCACTTAACCATTTGAAGCTCAAAGCCAATATGCAAAGGTATAAGTTGAATATAAAGCCATGAGACCCTATCATAGGACTTTGAGAGATCAATTTTGAAGATCGATGCATGCCTATTTTGAGTCTTTATAGAATGGATTCTCCCTTGGGTCGATCCTATAGCTTTGTGTATCAGTCTTCCCTTAAGAAATCTGAATTTTTCTTGTGAGATTATATTGGGTAAAATTGGCTTTAAGCGCACAACTACAATCTTTACCACAATATTGTATAAGCAATTACAGAGAGCAATGGGCCTAAAATCCTCAAAGGAAGAAGGATAATCTGATTTGGGAATGACCGCTATGAAGGTAGAATTGATACTATGCTTCATCTTTCTCGTGCCCCTAGTTTCCTCCACCACTCTAAGGAGATCACCCCCCACACAATCAAATAATTCCGCAAAGAATTTTGTTGTCCAGCCATTTGGGCAAAGACTCTTATCTTTCTTGAAACTATCAATGACCGCTCACAATTCCTCCTTTGAAACTTCTTTGAAAAAATCCCTATTATCTACCTATTCAACTAACCTTGGAAACATGGAGATTAGTTTCAACATTTCACCCACATTTTCTTATGTAGATTCTGAGAACAACTCAAAATGATTGACCTCCAGGTAAGATATCTTCGTGAACCCCATCTTTTTATTCCCTTGTTAGTCCTTTAACTCCCATATAGAATTGAAATTTTTCTTGTGGTTAGCAAATTTTTGGAAGAATTTTGTGTTTTGATCTCCCGCCTCTATCCATAGGGCCCTACTCTTGAGCCTCTAAGTTTTTTCGAGTTCAAATAACAAATTATATCTTCTTTCTTCTAATGATCTACAACATTCCAATTCATCAGATGAACTGATCCCCCCTTCTTTCATTTTATAAAAAAAAGGCTTCAAGCTCACCTTTCAGCGCCCTGATGGCTCTTTCATTGGAAATATTTTGCTCCCTAGCCCAAACTGAAGCTTTCCCTTTTAATTTTTCTAAATTTGTGACGAAATGTGCACTAGAAAACACACTCCCATCTACCCTGGATAGTTCTTAATTATTACAAATGAGGCTTTTGAATTCCTCCACATCTACCTAATTGTAATTTTATTTGAATGACGATCCCAAATTACCATCAGGTCGACCCAATTCTAGGATAATCGTGTAATGCTCAGAGCATCGGACTAGCCCCACTCAAGAACATCATGCGCCCCTTTTTCTTGTAGAAAGTTGTCATGAACAATAAATCTTTCTATCCTTTTTGAAATTCCCTCTTTCCCACTTCGATTGTTAGACCATATAGGATTCAATTGGATAGGTTCCATGTCAACCGACTAACCCTCTCCATCTTATCTATAAAAACAAATTCCAACTTTTCCTCTCGAACCGAGATCCCCCACATTTTGTCCCTATTGATCGTGAAGTTGAGGTCTCCCTTGATAATTAACATGTCATATATAATGAAATTTAAGCAAAACAACCTTTCTCAAAATGACTCATTCCCATCGTAAGGGCCATATAAGTTTAGAATGGAGAATTATTGATCTAATTCTTTGCAATAAAAAATTGTAAATAGTCCTGAATCAATAGAATAACTATTAGTAAGCTTAAAAATTGAAGAAATACTAGTAATAAGACCTCTAGAAAGCCCTGAAGAGTCAATGCCAACAAATCCCCCGCAAGGAAAAAATCTCTCTAAATCAGAGGAAAGTGTCTTGAAATGACCCATACTCTCCTGAATGAAGACTATATCCAACTTTTCCACATCGATAAGTCTTTGAAGGGATAATGTTTTGGCTCTCATCCCTAATCCATGGATAGTTATAGACATAATTATCATGGAAAACCCCTCTTTGGGGCCATGCCTGCTTTAAGGAGCCATGAGATAAGTTTCTTACTTCCCTGAAACACTTCCTGTGATGCATGTTCATGTGCATGTTTTAGTGCAGACTTTTGTCTAGCCTTTGAATGACCCACCTCCTTCGTACCATCAAACCCAAGACCCCATGAAAGACCAAAATTACATGCAGGACCATGAGGTCTAACGAGGTAAGGGTCATGTCCCGAGGAGATGGATAGTCTCCCTGAAAGGGTATCCTTATGTGAATTGGAAGTATCCCTAGAAGAGACACTAGAGGCCTTCTTCAAATCATCCAAGAAATCATCCAATCCCTGACCTATAGGACAGACAGTTGAAAGCACATTTTGTACTGAATATCCTATACCTGACTCACCTCACCCTCTAACATACATATACCAACTGGAATGGAATATTTACATGATTTCAAGAGAATAGGAGAGGATGAATTATGAGAAACTTGAGTCTCCTTCGCACTATCATTCCATAATTCCTCAAGCATGGACCATTGCAGAGTAGAGAGATCCAAATCGCCCGCTAATATTTTTATAATATTCTCCTCCCTAGAGCTCGTAGCATCATCAAAGATTGGACATGGTGACTTTCTAGCATGTTCAATTAGATGTGAGTGAATCTTCACAGACTTCGTGACTTGCTCTGAGGGATTTTCTTCACATACAGGTTCGACATTGTCTGTAGTCCCCTCCACTAGACCCATGGAAGGCCTATCCTACTCATCAGAAAACCCCATACAACCGCATACATGTGAAAATAACTAGAGGACAAGGTCACAATCTGCCTACAAATGGCCCACCTTGTGGTAGTGAGAACAACATAATGGAACATTTTGGTAACCCAACACAATCTCCATAGAGTCAAACAACCCCTTTCTTGCATCTAAAGCCACTAAAATATGTGCCACTAAGTAGTAATTGGAAGTTTTGTAGCTCGTGTTAGAAGTAACAAATGAACCCAAAAGCTCACCTATCGCCTTTAAGCCCACATCTGAACAGAAGTATAGAGGCATAATAGGAAGTTTTATATAGGTTGGCATGTTGGATAATACCTCCTCTTTGGCATCAAAAAGTGGATGCAATGTGTTGACGAGTCCAAATGGCTTGTCAAGCAGGTAAGGGAGAACACCCAATGGAATATCCCAATTAGACTTACTCTTGTTTGGTATAATGTTTCTAACTAGTATGTGGACCTAGTTGCCACTCTAAAAGATTTTATAATATGAATATGAGAACATAATTTTCTTGTAACACACCCGACCCCTAAGTGCTCTTTTAAGGGGTGGGGCATCATAATTTTGATTTCCTTAACTCTCTCTAGGTTCCCCTTTCTTCATATTGCAGGTTCTTCCAAACCCACGGGCTCTTTCCTAACCCCTTTGAAGGATTTGAGCAACAGGCGCTAGCTCCCCATGCTATCCCCTTCCTTCGTATGACCTCAGGCTGTGACCTGACACCTACTCAAAGGGCGCTTCAAAACTTAAGCTTCAGGTGTTTTCACCTCACCACTCACCAATTCATCTGAACTCCGAACTGGCGAAGTTCTGAAATGACGAGAGAGGAATCGACGGTCCCTTTTCTCTTTCTAGATCAATGGTCCAGATCACTTCGCGACTTCGACCTTCAGAGGTGTTGGTCACTCCAACTCGCAATTCTCCCAAAGTGTGAAATCCAAACTCATAGATCGGATGATCTCGAAGGATCTCGAAGGATCCAGAGATCCGCAGTCCAGATCACTTCGTGACTTCGGCCTTCAAGAGTTCCGAGTGTTCCAATGCTCTATTCTCCCGAAGTACTTTCTCTCGAAGTCAAGGATCATGCGCCATGCGTCCTTCTCATTTGACAATGGGGATCCACTTCGGGCGACCCTCTGCTCCATGTTTCTTTCTCCTTGCTTTCGAAGTACATGAGCTGTTAACTCGTGTCTCTCACAGATCGACGACTACAAGTCACTTCGTCTCTTTGTGAGTTTTGGCATTACTAAGCCTCTATTCTTCTGAAGCGGTCAATGTTGGGCTGACTACCTCATAGATCTAACAGTCGAGATGGTTCCTGGGAATCCTCAGATATAAGGCCCAGAGTTAACTTCGAGACTTCGAGGGTTTTACTTCCCTTACGACGAACTCACTCAATTCACCGAACTCACGAAGTGCGAAGGACTCAAAGGGTTAAATCCCACGCTCTTTCCCATATCCAACGGTCACAATAGACTGTGGCTCTTCTCGAACAGATCTCATCCATTCGTCTTCCAAACAATAAAACCTTCCCTTTCGATACTTCAACCTCGCTACTCTTCCTAAGCTTTGTTAGCTTTGAAAGGCTTAAGAGCTTTGAGTTCTTTCTCTTGAACTTAACACTTAGAAGGGTCCTCTGCACACTCCTTGTTCTCCTTCATCAATTCTAGAAATTAAGGAGTTCTCAGTCTCTGCCCGCCTTGCAGAGAGCCTGTGCGTACATGTACCACCTCTCATGAGATTAACAGACTCCGTCCTCCTGGGGACTTAGGGAAACTGGGAGTGTCGACGTGCACCCGTGAAAACCATGGCCAAGGTCGATAAACTCACAACCCACTTATTTTAACTTAAGCCACCATAGGGCTCAGGCATTTACATATACAAATCAGACAATTTCATACTTACTTAAATACACAAAACAAGAATAAAGAGATACAGTATAATCATTAAGCAAACATGCACATCCCTGGGTCATTCACAGTATATCTAATTTTATTACATAGTTACAACTCAATTTCACAGGGTATGAGAATACTTATCTGTTACAGGTTGCATCCAACTAATTGAGTGTGGGTGTGCGCCTTTCCACCCAACCATAGGCTTAGAGGCATTCATTCTTATCACTCTTTCCACCCCCATGCCAAGCCATGATATCACTAGGGAACTATGCCATCTCTTAGAGACCTTCTCTCTGTCACAACGACCCTGCGAGGTTTATCAGATGTTTCCCCATTATCAAGCTCGCATTCTGGTTCTTCAGGTCATGTTCTCTGTCATCCCTTTTGGTTCGCACACCTCCTCCTGAGCTTGCACCCTCGTTTGGTGTCTCTTCTCTTGTTGTCCATGTGTATGTATCTTACCTTCCTTCTTTAGGAAGGTTTCCGACCTATCACGTTCCTTCTGTTAGAAGGAAGCTCAAGTCTGTAAGTCTTTATGGTACTTTGGGTTGACAACCCATGTTTCCATTCATGGGGGTGGTTGATTATCCAACCACCAGTCCTTTCCTTCATTAATTGATTTCTTTCCTCTAGACATATCATGGCTCGTGCTTCAAGGCTTCACCCCCCAACAGTTGGTTATGGGAAATTTAACAATAATACATTTACATCGTCCACATGCCTTAGCATGGTAATCCAATTTTATGATTAATTACAAGCTAGGGGAAACAGGGGTGTTACAATTCCCTCCCCCTTAAAGGAACATCGTCCTCGGTGTTCTTTCTCAAAAACACCTGTCATTCCTTTCCCATTAAGTTGTTTCAGAAATCTTGATCCTTCTTTCTCGGTCAAGTCCTTTTTCAGACCCTTAATCTTTGTCACCTGCTTTCAATAATTCTTGGACAACAAGCACATTAATCATATTCTCATGCAAAAACATTGCATAAAATTTTCTAGGAAAATTTTCAAATATTAGCACAATAATTATCTGCACATTTGGTGGTTTGGTACCCACATGGTTTTCTTGTTATCCAGGCTCACTGTTTTTCCTTGACATAACCATTGTGTGCATGATCCCAATCATTAGTTTACAAGAACTATCAAGGTCTCCTCTTCCTTCTGGCCACTGACCCTGCAGGCCCAGGCTCAGGCATCCCCTTCTCTGCCATACAGTTCCTCGGGTGATCCCTCTTTCCTTGCCAAGGTTTTCTCGCACAGGAAGAACTACCCATCATGTGCGTGATCCCAATCGTCAGTTTACAAGAACTATCAAGGTCTCCTCTTCCTTGTGGTCACTCACCCTCCTGGCCTAGGCTCAGGCATTCCCTTCTCTGCTATACAATTCCTCGGGTGATCCATCTTGCCTTTCCAAGGTTTTCTCGCACAGGAAGAATTCCAGAGACTTTGTTGAGCCTTACAGCCGAGGCATCCATCAACTTGCTCTGCTGAGGCATCCCTCCAGCTTGTGTTACCTCAACACAACATATTCTAGGCGATCATGGTTTACCACAGGGTTCTCATGGCTCAGCAGTAGCCATTTTTCATGCTTTTTAGCTTGACAACCTTCATTTGTCCTTTCTGGACAAATCTTTTCTTCTCACAGATTTCCAATTCCACATTTTGTTTTTCTAGATTTGTTCCACACAGGGAACAAATTCACAAGCAAGGGACTTTCCACCCCATAGTAGTTTAGCTCAACAGGCAACCGGTCTTCCTTATGGGCTTACAATACTGCCATATCCAAGACTCTTTCTTCCTCAATTCATTCCTCAGCTAAACAAATTTTTAGTTCTCATGCACATTATATTTTTGTCGCATACGTGTAGTGGCTCACAAACAATTTCAGAATCGTGCATACTAACAATCAAATTTCACTTTCTCAAAAAGGAAATACCATTCTTTGCAGTTTGGCTCAGTAGGCAATTGGTCTTCCTTATGGGCTTACAACACTGCCATATCCAAGACCCTTTTCCTCCTACAATTCATTCTTTACACAGCCAATCAAACTGTTAGTCTCTCATGCATCCATATATATATTCAAAAACATGCATACTAACAGTTCAAGTCATTTTCATCTATTCAAGGATACAAAGCAAAAGGATACATCATCCCTCACCTACGCATCATTTCAGCCTACCAAAATTTTCAGAATGTAATTCAGATATCAATTGACTTTAATGAATGTGCCAACATTCATGGCCACATTCATACCAAATGCACCCTTGCATTGATTTGAAGTTTCCCACGCTTTACGAAAAGCACTTTGCCATGGTGCGTTGGAGCTTACCCAAGATTTTCACCATATGGCTTATTCATTCTCATTCATTGTTGTGGCAAGACTGTTTCCGGCTACAGGATGATCATGATCCCAAATTAGTACATATGAAACTACAAGTTTCTCTTGAATGCGCCCAAGCCATCTTCCTTCTTTAGTAACCATGGTGCCAACACTCATGGCCACCTAAATTTGATTTTCTCTAACACCTATACAATGTAAGTAGAAATATTGGAAGGTCCTCCTTCCTCAATGGAAAATCCATTGTCTTTCCTTTATGCAAACATGCATTTCCTCGAAGAAATTCCATGCAATGTGCTAACTAGGAGCACCTTCATTCCCATAGAATCAGTCCCCGTGACCACATTCTAGCGCAGAGTGCCAAACTCTACCTTACTTGACTGGCCTGGATGGACTTCATTTTCTCTTCACGCAATTGAGAGTTGTCACCTTAGCTCTATTCTTTTCAAGCGCTACCCTTTTAGCTCCCGTTTCCAGGTGCCATGATCCTGGCTAAACCCCTTGTCTACAATTCAATGGTGAAGATCCATCTTCCCTCAGATCCAACGACTGCAAGGGATTGTGGAACCTCAACTAGCTCGCAGTTTAATTCTTCTTCCGATCTTCGCAATGGATACGGTTCATCAATCTCATCGAACGATTGACGTTTGATCCGTTAACTCCAGTGGATCTTGAAATCGATCTGACAACTGAGATCGGTTTCCTTCTGATGAACGACTAGTGTTCACTTCCCATGTTAGGCTCTTGGTTAACCTAATTCGATCAGGGTTTTCTTTTGTGATCCTCATGATCTTGATCTGCAGTTGATCGAATGGACTTCTATGATCTCTTAGTAAAGGTTTTTGACCTTTTGAGTCAACAAAGATCATTTGGTTCAGATGCTTTTGCATCATACAATCAGTCTTCACTGCGAGAGGTTCACACCTCCAACATTCAGGTTCTCCTTCACGAATCATACCCTACTTGGGTATCCATGGCATACAACTACCCTTTCAAAATTTCATGCATAACATGAGACAATAAAATATTTCAGAAGGGATTCTCACCCAATTTTTTCATACCATGGGCCACATAAGCATGAACATTTTTATACCTGTTCTTGGCTACTAGCACCCTCTTTCTTATTTTTACCTCATTAGCAGTGCTTTAGCAGAATTTTCACAGTCCTGTCAACAATTTTTTGGACCGTAGCCTTCCCATGGTCATCCTCTGCTTGAGGTTGACCATTATTGGTAACTGTCTTCGTGTACAGTTCCAATTCCCTTCTATACACAACATGCATAATTAGTTGTAATATCAATTAAAATGCATGTATCATAACATTCAAATCCATAAAAATTCTTCAAAATATCCTAGCACATCTTTATGCACTTCATCACATTATCCTCAAGGATTTCCAGGATTGCAATACAAACAATTCTCAACTATTTCTGCAGCAATACAATCATCATCACTATGGTGTCAAAACATTTACTTTTATTAGAAAATCAGCCTTCTCATTCCAGAGGAAACAGAACACATAGCAAGAAAGGAGTTAGGGGCTCTCCCCTTCTTCCAATTCTTTCTACACCGCCTGGGACTTTTCATCCCAACTGAGTTATCTCTAAAGGCCTCATTGCCTTTTCTTAACATGGCTCCAACCAAGCCTATTCAATCAAACATACTCCTTTATTCATCCCTTCCCTTTTCCCAGTTGTACTTGTTCTCACAACTGCTCATCTAAGACCTACAACTCTATAAGCAATTCAGAGTTATTAGGGTGGATATGTGTTCCCCCTTTTTCCTCTTCTTGGCTTTTTGCAAATTATTCCAAGTTGGGATCTCCCTGCTCTTTTCCTTGAGCAGCCTTGGTTAGGCCTCACTCTAACCTTTTTGGATACAACAACATGCTTAATAGCAAGCTTTTTGTTCATAGTGGGTCATGAACCTATGCATCCTGCACATTATCATTCAATTCTCAGAGTGGTTAACATTCCGTTGTTAGTCTTCCACCTACACATTTTGTTTTAAGAATGTAATCCAGGATTGTTATATAGGCAGGCTTTGCAGCCCATTGCCCAACCTTAAAAAATCATTAGGGTTGTGACTCTGTTCTTCTGACAGAGCCCTTACACAATTTCTTCATGGGGAACTCCTTCAACACACAACTTCCTCATTGCATATCCATCACTATCTGTGATGGACTCAACTTTGAATTAGCTTCATCTCATTACTAAGCATTCTTTAAGGAACATAGACATGCATTTCTGACATGCGTCCAGATTATGTATCCACACATGTTTTAGTTTGTGTTAACTTACATCCATGATGTACTTATCTATATTCATAATCCTAAGCCCGCATGTAGCTGTCATAGGTATGTTTCACAACCCACATACATATTTAATTTTAAGATTAGTCAACTCGGGATTGTTCACAATCCTTCTCATGTGATCCTCAAAGGCATAATCATTTGCCTCTTATTATGACAACAACGCATCCTTGCTCATTTACTCTTTCATCTATTTGTACTGGATTTTCCTGGGGAAAGGAGAGCACATTCCCCTTAAGCTATCATTCAAAATAGAACTTTCATGACTCTTCATAATGGAGTCAACCATGCATCCATGGTATTCATTCAATCTTGGCAAGTGCTATGCTTGCCTCACATTTCACTCATCAAGGCAACCATATTGGGCCTTTAGTATACTTATACTCATACATCATACATGTGCATTACTTTCACATTTAATATCATTCATACCTAACTGGTATTAATATCAGGCTTCATATCAAGAAGCTTCACAATGCATTAAATCCATGCACTCAGGCATACACACACAACTAAGTATTCATCATACTAGCTTAGTTTTATCATTAGTGTTCTTTAGTTAGAGATTACAGTCGCCTACATGACTAATCTCATAGTTATAACAAATATTGATGTTGCCTTCTCTTTATGGCAATAACCAACTAGGGTCACTTTTCCTTTTATACTATAACAGCTGGCAAAAAAACCTTCTTGCCTCAACTTCTATAGGACTTTACCCATCTCACCTTTCCTCTGGTCATGAGGAGTTATATACTCCTAGTTTAATATAAAGAAATAATTATATTGCCAAGGATCCTACCTGATCCTATCAGATTTCTTTAAGCCCACGAAGGTATTAACCATTATATAATCAACCATCATCAACTATCCACATTCAAGTCTTATTATTAATGTTAATTAGCATATACCTACTCCGGTAAGAGTAGTTATCACTTTGAAAAAGGGTTAAAGAAATTCTTCTACTGGAATTCAACAAGAATTCCCAAAATCACAGGTTCAATCTGTAGTCCTTCTCCTCAAGGAGTAAATGCAGATAACAATACCTCTTTATGCGACTTGTGCATGAGCCTAAGCAGGCCAAGTGTTGTAACCATGATCTGATATCAATTTGTAACACACCCGACCCCTAAGTGCTCTTTTAAGGGGTGGGGCATCATAATTTCGCTTTCCTTAACTCTCTCTAGGTTTCCCTTTCTTCGTATTGCAGGTTCTTCCAAACCTGCGGGCTTTTTCCCGCCCCCTTTGAAGGATTTGAGCAACATGCGCTAGCTCTCCATGCTATCCCCTTCCTTCATATGACCTCAGGCTGTGACCCGACGCATACTCAAAAGGTGCTTTGGAACTTCAGCTTCGGGTGTTTTCACCTCACCACTCGCCAATTCATCCGAACTCCGAACCAGTGAAGTTCCAAAATGATGGGAGAGGAATTGACGATCCCTTTTCTCTTTCTAGATCAACGGTCTAGATCACTTCGCACTTCAACCTTCAGAGGTGTTGGTCACTCCAACTCGCAATTATCCTGAAGCACGAACTCCAAACTCATAGATCAGATGATCGAGAAGGATCCTAAAGGATCCAGAGATCCACGGTCCAGATCACTTCGTGACTTCAGCCTTCGAGAGTTTCGAGTGTTCCAATGTTCTATTCTCCCGAAGTACTTTCTCCCGGAGTCAAGGATCGTGCGCCACATGTCCTTCTCGTTTGACGGTGGGGATCCACTTCGAGCAACCCTCTGCTCCGCATTGCTTTCTCCTCGCTTCCAAAGTACGCGATCTGTTAACGCGTGTCTCTCGCAGGTCGACGGCTACAAGTCACTTTAGCTCTTCAATAATTTTGGCATTACTAAGCCTCTATTCTCCCGAAGCGGTCAACGCTGAGCTGACTACCTCATAGATATGACGGTTGGGATGGTTCCTGGGCATCCTCAGATCTTGTTGAAATAATGTAACTGCGAAGAGCATTCTTATTATTATTTTGTTATTAGATTAAATCCCCATTGTGGATTAATCATGTCATTATTATTATTATTGTTATTGGATTAATCCCCATTGAGGATTAATCATGTCGGTAATTGTATAAGGACCAAATCCCCTTTTGCGAATTGGTCATCGGACAATTACAAAGTTCAGAATAAGAAGTCGGCCCCAACAGTTATAATGGAAGGGCCAGAATTAATTAAAGGTGGGTTTACCCACCTAGAGTGAGAGGTTGGCCTTGCCAGATGGTGACTCTTCACACGTGCCAGATTGATATAAATAAGAGGCTAGCGCCTCACTTCTGAGACACACTTCACTTGCTCATTATCTTATGAGGCAAGCTGCAATTGGAAGTTGAAGAGAGGAGAAGAAGGGTGGTGCATCTCTTGGGGAGGACTTTCTGTATTGGTTTGAGCTATCTCTTGAACATTGTATAAGCCATTTATGATAAGGAAGTTTTTGTTGGGTTTTCTTCCCCTAGAGGGTTTCCCAGGATAAATGTTGTGTCTCTTGTGAATGTGTATTTCTCAGTGATCTTGTTCTTATTATGCTCTTATCTTATGAAATGCAAAGAACTATAATAATGGCATAAAACATTAACATGGTTTCAGAGCCAACCTGAAGAAAACATATTTCGCAAGAGGAAAAATGTCACTGTTACCGTACCCAAAAATTAGGGTTTTGAAAAAGTATCTATTTTCAGTTCCCTAACCTCCTAGAAAGCTGTGCCCTCCCCCAAGGATCATTTTGGCACTTAGAGCGCACCTTTTCAATGGATAGATCTCCTGGAAAGTGAAACCCTAGTTTCACAAAGTACCAGAAAACCAGAAAACCAGAGTACCAGAAGTACCAGAAGTACCAGAGTACCAAAAGTACCAGAAAACCAGAAGCACCAGTCCAGAAATTCGCAGATCAGATTTGAAGGGGTAAAAGTTGGATTTTCGAAATTCCGACTGCACCAACTAACTCGCCTCAGCTCAGCGCATCTATCCCTTGGATCAGAATTTCAAAATTTGAAGTTTGAAAAATTAGGGTTTCCTCATAAAACCGTAAGTTGCAGTTGCAGTTGCAGTCTCAGAACCAACTGCAGTTGCAGTACCGGTTGCAGTTGCAGCCGTAGAACCAGTTGCAATCACTCTTGAAGTTTTTGGTAATGATTACCGCTACTACCAGATGGAGCCACTACCTGCAAATGTTATCCGAGGTATGTACTCACATATGGTTAATGGTTAAACCCTAAAGAGTATTTGCAGGAGAAGGGATCTTTTGCCATAGATCTAGAAGGATCTCAAGATCCAACACATTCAAAGGAATGATGCAACCCAGGTGTGATTATTCTAATATGCATCTATTTGTTATGAGATTATCTTGATCAGTGTTGCATGTTGAAGCTATGATCAAATCATTAGAAGGATTGAAAGTTGATCATAGAGCTTATCCTCTAACCTAACCTTNTCAAGTTAGCGTATTGTCTTAGTACATAAGATAGGTTGAAGAAAGAACTCGTCACTTGAGTGAAGGAGACCTGGAAGAAAAACAAGCACTCATTCTTGAGGACAAGGCTCCAGGTTTGATTAATCAAGATTCAAAGGTACACATGACAAGATAATGACTTTAGTTTAGATAGCAATTGTCGTAAAGTATTATACTTGATAACATGTGAGAATACTTTGTCTGATATGACTAACACCTCCTCTAGGAGAAACCTCGTGTGTTAGTTTCAGATTGCCATGGAAGAATGCTTGGTCACAACACTAAGAGAGTGTTGACCTCATTTCGTATTGTATTCCTTACCTTTAATCTTTGC
>JASDQU010684868.1:0-20973 GCA_032191745.1 Picea mariana | reverse complement strand
TAAGAAGTCGGCCCCAACAGTTATAATGGAAGGGCCAGAATTAATTAAAGGTGGGTTTACCCACCCAGAGTGCGAGGTCGGCCCTGCCAGATGGTGACTCTTCACACGTGCCAGATTGATATAAATAAGAGGCTAGCGCCTCATTTCTGAGACACACTTCACTTTCTCATTATCTTATGAGGCAAGCTGCAATTGGAAGTTGAAGAGAGGAGAAGAAGGGTGGCGCATCTCTTGGGGAGGACTTTCTGTATTGGTTTGAGTTATCTCTTGAACATTGTATAAGCCATTTATGATAAGGAAGTTTTTGCTTGGTTTTCTTCCCCTAGAGGGTTTCCCAGGATAAATGCTGCGTCCCTTGTGAATGTGTATTTCTCAGTGATCTTGTTCTTATTATGCTCTTATCTTATGAAATGCAAAGAACTATAATAATGGCATAAAACATTAACAGATCTAAGGCCCAGAGTTAACTTCGGGACTTCGGGGGTTTTACATCCCTTACGACGAACTCACTCAATTTGTAGAACTCATGAAGTTTGAAGGACTCAAAGGGTTAACTCCCACACTCTTTCCCGTGTCCAACGGTCACAATAGACTGTGGCTCTTCCCGAACAGATCTCGTCTGTTCATCTTCCAAACAATAGAACCTTCCCTTTAGATACTTCAACCTCGCTACTCTTCCTGATCTTTGTTATCTTTGAAAGGCTTAAGAGCTTTGCGCTCTTTCTCTTGAACTTAACACTTAGAAGGGTCCTCTGCACACCCCTTGTGCTCCTTCATAAAGTCTAGAAATTAAAGAGTTCTTAGTCTCTACCTACCTCGCAGAGAGCTTGTGCGTACATGTACTACCTCTCCTGAGCTTAACAAACTCCGTCCTCTCGGGGACTTAGGGAAACTGGGAGTGTCGACGTGCACCCGTGAAAATCGTGGCCAAGGTCGACGAACTCACAACCCACTTATTTTAAATTAAGCCACCACATGGCCTGGGTATTTATGTATAAAAACCGGACAATTCCATACTTACTTAAATACACAATTTAAACAAGAATAAAGAGATACAGTATAATCATTAAGAAAACATGCACATCCCTGGGTCATTCACAGTATATCCAATTTTATTACATAGTTATAGCTCAATTTCAGAGGGTATGAGAATACTTATCTATTACAGGTTGCATCCAACTAACTGACTATGGGTGTGCGCATTTCCACCCAACCATAAGATCAGAGACATTCATTCTTAGCACTTTGGCCACCCCCGTGCCAAGCCATGATATCACTAGGGAACTATGCCATCTCTCAGAGACCTTCTCTCTGTCACAATGAGCCTGCGAGGTTTATCAGATGCTTCCCCAGCATCAAGATCACATTTTGGTTCTTCAGGTCATGTTCTCTTCCATCCCTTTTGGTTTGCGCACCTCCTCCCGAGCTTGCGCCCTCGTCTGGTGTCTCTTCTCTTATTGTCCATGTGTATGTATCTTACCTTCCTTATTTAGGAAGGTTTCCGACCTATCATGTTCGTTCTGTTAGAAGGAAGCTCGGGTCTGCAGGTCTCTGTGGTACTTCGGGCTGACAACCCATGTTTCCATTCATGGGGGTTGTTGATTATTCAACCACCAGTCCTTTCCTTGATTAACTGATTTATTTCCTCTAGAGATATCATGGCTCATACTTCAAGGCTTCACCCCCCAACAGTCAGTTATGGGCAATTTAACAATAATACATTTACATCGTCCACATGCCTTAGCATGGTAATCCTATTTTATGATTAATTACAAGCTGGGGGAAACAAGGGTGTTACAGTTCTCATATGAATTAAAATATGGAATATTATCTAACTAATTGTTGTCTAAAACTATTCTAGATGCACTCTACACTAATCTAACCTATCCTTATTAGGAGCAACCTAATGAGAATGAGTAAAATGAAAAATATAATTACCTCCAAAAGAATAAGTTCACATATGCAAGTGATGGATTAATATAACAATGAAATAAGCATAACAATGATTACTTGATTATCATATCTATGACATTGTTGTTGCATTCATAAGAAAATTCATGACAATATAAATATTAAGAATAGAGTAAAGAAGAAATTCATTTAACTATGCTCAATACATTCATAAAGTAGACACGTGCACAAAGAAAAATCTCATATACACATATCTGAATCATAAATCTCCAATGATGTATCCATTCATGCAATAATAATATTGTTCTTATATACAACAAATCAAAAGCCCTTACTCATTTGCAGTTCTCTCTTTTATAAAACAAGAGGGATTGTTTACATTTTGTAATTGTCATGTTGTCATAGGATAGTTTGAACTCATCTTTTCATGTTCCATGGTCGAATTGATACAAGTGGGAAAGGAAAAAATAAGAAGGAACAATTACAAAAATTCAGGCAATCATGAAAGCCTTTGCGTTTCCATTTGATCTTTGTATTATTTCCATAGCGCATAGTCTTCCATAATTTTTTCCAACTTACACAACTACATTTTCTCTAGGTCCAGTTCGCCATCGCATATTTTGGTTGTGACTTCTATCTTTAGATATTGCTCAGTCTTCTTGTCTAAATTCTTGGCCAATGTGATCAACTTTACTAGCTTGATTAAATAATCATTTAAGATCTCTGTATTAGCTTCTGTGAGCTGCTCAATATTATTTTGACTGGCTTCCCTCTTTTCCTCCACTTCTGTTATTCTCAGTTCACCTGGAGATGCATCATCAATATTGGGCATGATTTCCATTCTAAATTCCTATAGGAGTTCATCCAAAGCATTCCATAACCCTTTGTATGCCTTTGTCATTGTCTCCTGAATATTTCAGATATCTTTCCACATGGGCTTCCATGTATCAAACATGAATTGATCTTTTATTTTTTGTCTAGTGGTATAGAGGGGCAGGGTATCTGATAGGTTCTTTTACACACTCTTCCAATCCACAATTCTATCAAAGGCATCTTGGGCCTTTTGATATTATCTCTTATTTCTTCGATTTGATCTTCAAGCCTTGCTTGATCGTCTATGTTCCTTTGGATGTCATTCAGTATGCAAAAGCATTTCTTTTGCTGTGATTTTAGCTCCTCATTAACAGTTGTGGCTTCTGCTTTCATGGATTCTAGGACAAGAGCCCCTACTTTACTTTCTTCAAGGGTCTTTTCAAGTCTTTATTTATCTTGCTCGCACCCTTGAATTTTATGTTACAATTGCTCAATAAACTTGTTAGTTTCCACTTATTCTGTCTGTAGGTTGGTCAACTCCTGTGTGTAAGTATTCTTCAGTTATTCTATTTCTCTAGAATTTCCTACTTGAGGGAATCTAGTTCTTCTTTATGCATCTTCTCATCTATGTTGATGTTATCCATGGATTATGCATTTATTTCATCCTTATGGATTTGTAAAACCTTCTCCATTTCCTCTTTGTGGAGATTCTCTGCAATTCTGGCTTCTTTTTCGAATTCAAAAGTGATGTCATCTCTTTCTATATTTAACACTCCTTCTAGTTCAACAATTTTGGCCTATGAAGTGTCTAATGCTACAACTATCTCATACACAGACATGGAATTTTCTCCTACAAATGAATTAAGAGTAGAGGAAACATGTATGGCATTTTCCTCGGGGTATAGTCCTGCCCTCCATTCAATGGTTCTTTTGGTTGACCCCTGGCTAAGAATGGTTCCCCTCTTTTCCTTTTGCTTGGCCTCTTTTCTATCCCCTTTGTTTTGTTGTTGTAGTAATATTCTCCCACTGCCACCAGAGCTTCATTTGATTTCAGTACCTGTGAGGAAAAGGAAAAATTTCTAGGTATAGCCATAAAAGGGGTACATTCCTGGGGGGGAAGGTCAAATATTCCCACACTTGGGGTTGTTGGACTATTCTAGGCCTCACCCAATTTATTTTTTGTTTCTCTCTCTGCTTCTTCATTTGCTTTCCTAAGGCTTCAACTTCAACAACCTTTTTTGGTTCTTCTTCTTCTTTATTTTTCTTTTCCTCTGCTTCTGCTACCAATCTTCATCTCTCCTCTTTAGCCTTTTTCTTCTATAGTGCATCTTGTTGAGATTTTTCTTCCTTATCTTCCTTTTTCTTTCTTTCATCAAAATCTTCTTCAATGCATCTTGTTTTTTCTTCTTCTCATCCACTTTGGAACTCTTCTTGTGTTCATCTTTCATCTTTCCTTTGATGTCATATTGGCTCTTTTTCTTTCTCTTCTTGTTTTCTTTTATATTCTTCCTCTACTATCATTTCCTTCTGGTGTCTCTCCTATACTATCATTTTCTTTTAGTGTCTCTCCTCCTCTTTTCTTTTTTCCTCTTGCTCCTTTGCTTCTAGATTTTCTTGTTCCTTCTCTAGAAGCAATAGGAACTGCTCCTGAGCTATTTTCCTCTTTTATTCTTCTTTCATTAATAGCCTTTCTTTGGCCACATTATCTAGAAACCTATGTAGCATTTTTTCAAATAATAATACCCCCTTGAAGGTCTCCTTCTCATAGTTCAGTACATATATTTCAGGGTGAGTGAGGCCAACAAATTTGACATGATTGAGTGTTATGCCTTTAGGGTCATGTCTTATAGGTTCTCTAGTACACAAGCATATCTCTTGCAGGGCTTCAACTTATTTCCTAGCATGAGGGCCATTGAGTAAAGTGTACCTTTCTATGTTGATAGGGAATGTGGGCCAGAGCTTCTTGCTACTATTTGAAAGGAAATAGGTTATGCCATTTCCTATCATTTGGTATGAAATCTCCCGAATTAGTAGCCTATCAGGGACATATTTAGTTAGGAGATGTGGGGATTTGGAGTTCCATAAACTCTTATATATTTATATTACTTTCCCATGTACCAATCTACAATATCTTTCAAGGTTTTCATGGATTCCTTTGATATTATATAGGACATATATCCAAAGATTATGGTGTGCAGGGGAGCTAAGAAATAATCACATATGTCATAAATGTGTTTCTTATAATTTACATCCCATAGCTCCGAACAATAGACATGCATAGATGGTTGATTTTGGTCCCAACTCCATCCAAAGGCGAGAAATTGTACATAAGAACATATAACATCAATAAGGTATGCAAACATTTAGAAACTGGGTTTTTTCATACTTGGGGCATTCCTAACGTTATGGAAAATGTTGAAGGTTAGTATGTCCACCCAATTGAAGATTTTCCATGTATTTACTATAGTGTAAGCCATCGACAACCATTCCATGTTGATGTTTTTGGTAGCATCAGACATGTACTTCCACATAGGTCTTGAGTTTACTTTAGTTAGAAGGAATTGATTAAAGTAAAAAGTATCTTAATGCTTTCAAACATACAGGTTTCCTTAGGTTCGTGCATCATATTCCTAACGAATGAAAGATCAGTCCTGAACAACTCCCCGATAGTGTTATCAAAAGAGTTTCCATTAGAGAGGAAGATGTGTATGGTTCATCTTAATTTCAAACGGGAAGGTATCAAGGGAATATTCCCTTTTTGCATTTGGAAATGTGCCAAAGAAGAGACATTATAAGTCATACCAAGATTGTTCATTGACATTCTATCAGAAAGAGTGTTCATCAAAGAGGATATTTATGCTAAAAATATGACTCCAACAACAAGCCTTTTGATGGTGCTATCAGAAAGGATCAACATAAGAGAGGAAGGGTTATGCTATTTTCTTGTTCTAACAAGAAATGTATCGATGGAGTGTTCCATTATCTAAAATCATGCTTATAAGGAGAAGGTGTTACCCGCGAAGAGGTCGAAGTGCGTGGATAAGACTGGGATTTTTAACAATTTGTTCTCTACCACATACCATTAGTGATTAAATGAGGAACCCACTCCCATACATCCATTTCCTACCTCCCGTAATAATTCCTAGAGACCAATAATGGTTTGACATGTATACATAAGGTGATCACTTTATGGCGTAATGGGGTTGGTATGCTATCAAAAATTGGTCTATCAGAAGGACCCCATTGGAGTCGAGTGTACCAATGGTGAAGACTCTGATAAGACACTTTCTGATAGTATTATTGAAAAGGTTCTATCAGAAGAGAAATTGAGGTTGTGTATGATTTCATTCCGAGGAGCAATTATCTGATGGATAATGGCCCGATAGTTCTCAGATATGATCATATAAGTGAAGATTTATCATAGGATTTAACATGACTTATAATTTGGTCTCTTCGAACAGGGGATAATTAACATAGAGTAAAAAAGTATAATACCTTTGATTTTCACATCTACTTGTTGGGTTAGGATTGAAACTGCATTAGTAAAATAGTAGTTTTCATATGTTAGTAGCAAATCAAGTAAGTAGTGACAAAGTACCTTGCTAAAATTTTGATAAGGGGCACCCACTAAAAATCCCTAAGTTAGATAATTTTATTGGGTATTTGTGGGATCACAACACCATGGTTTGGAGCATAGAAGATGGCGATCCCAATACCAATGCCCAGCCATAATCAAGTCTACGTTGACCTTAGAACCAAAAATAACCCCCATCCGTCCACGAGAAAGTAAATTACAAATGGGTAGATAACCCAAGATCGACCCCCATTCTGCCTCCATCTAGACATTAAAAAATTTCGGAAACATTCATCTTCCATAAAACTTACCAACGATAGCTCTTTCTCCAAGGTCCAAGATCTGGGCAACCTTTAGATACTCTCCCACAGCTAACACTACATCACCTTCACACTATTTAATTGTTCTCTCGTGCTTCTACTCTATGCTATAGAAACCAAACTACTCTCCAACACCCCACTAAAATCTTGAGTTTGTTCCACCAGGCGATCCACCACCTTCCTAAATATTTTCTCATGCTAATGTGGACCTCAAAGGGACCTGATCAAAGGACGTAAATGCATGAACTAGAGACCCTCGAGCCTTTGATGTTTCTTTCAAAGGCACCTTCTGATTGCATTCAAAACTTGGTACCTGATTCAAATAGGGGGATCCCAATGGAGCATTAAAACCACAAGACAATGATCTAACCTAACCCAAATATGATAGAGGGACCCCCATACCTCCATCAAAAGAATCATGATTGAAGCTTGTGAAAATTAACTTAAGGGTTAATGAATATCCCCATCACTAGCATTGTATCTTCAAAATAATCCACCAAAGGATCATATATGTCCATCAACCCAAAGTGTCGATCCCGATTCAAATGTTGAGGTCCCATATTTAGTTGGGTACCATGACCCACCAAGAACACTATTTGCCACCATTTTCAACCTACTCGTCCATTTTCCCAGATCCAAAAGTGTCCTATATTTTATTAATCTAACCAAATCCAAACTAACCACACCAAGATACATCATATTATTGTAATGTGTTTATTTAATGAACTTGATATAAACTAATGTTTCCCACATATCATTTAAACGATCTTTGTTAACATTCATTTAGGCGAATAAATCTTACTAGGGAAGTCACTCTAGGATCTACTCTGATGTTTTTCATAAATAAAACCTTAAATAAGTCTAGGTTAACTAGTACATGGACATCAAATGTTTGACATTTCTTCTCCTTGGCACATTTAAAAAAATTCCTCCACCAACCTCATTCTCATTCATTGCTTCCCCTGTCCAACACTACACTACTTAAAACCTCTCTTTCTTAACACTAAAGATAAAAGGAAAAAATAAAGGATTCTAGTGACAATGATGTTCCCATGATGCATACAACAACTCTAAAGGGTATCTTACATGAGAAACTATAGCCTCCCTAAACTCACTTACGTCAATATCAAGAATTTATTTACTTGTAGATATTAACCACACTTGTGTGCTTTATTATTTAAATGTTATGGCACACAATATGTTTTACATTTTACTTCATCTCTCCATTTAAATTTTCCTTTCTATTATAGTGATTTGTTTTATGGTAGAGTGTTATTTAAATCTAGATAAGGCCTCTCTTAGCCATAATTTAACAATCAAAACACACCATCAATTAAATAATATGCCCTTTAAATGCAACTATGTCAAATATGTATTATACATACCCCTTGGTTTTGACCTTATGTTGATAGGATACATTTATAAAGAAAGGTCGAAATGGAGGACTTTATATTTTCCCTCAATATAGAGAAATAGGCAAATGAATGACCTCAAGGCATAAAAGAATGACAAATTAATTATTCAAGAGAGAGAGAGATCCATACATAAAATTCAAATAATGAGTATATAGGGATATATCATGGGTTTTCCCCCTAAAACATGATTTCTATTCTATGAACTATGAGACACAATCTTAGTATAACTAATAAAGTTGTGCTTTGCTTAGTTTCCTTGATCCTTAGAAAAGTTAAGGATGATTTTATTCTTTTGACCTTGTAATATCAAACTTAAATATATTTAGGTCCTCATGGACCCATAATGAAGCATTGTAAGTAACTATGGACCTAATAAGGATCTTCAGCCTAAACTAGACCTTTAGAGTAAGGAAATACCCCAAATAAGTTCCCTAAAGGGTCAAAGTGAGCCAAATCGAGAACCAAGGGCCAAAGACCAAGAAAGGGAAGGTGGTGAAGGATCTTACCTATGCACTAGACATCATATAGAGGTCATTCATGTAAGCTAAGGTAGATGGACTCAAGGAAGGTGGTATAATACAAATGGATAGTAGATAAACAATAATGTCATCACTAGGTGGGTCACACATGTACACTGCATAGAAGAGGGTCACACCGTGACATCCCTAGTGGGTAGGAATATGTGAGTGCTAAATTGTGAAATTAATATGTCTCAGATTGATCCTTTATAGAAGCTCCCATCCATCAAATAGGAATAGTAGTGAGTTGCAAGAAAGGAGAGAAGCAAACAAAGTGAAAGAAGACAAAGTGAAATTAAGAGAACAAAACATTGTTGTGAATATAATGACAAGTTTGTGAAGTTGTCATTTTATATTCTATAAGTTCTTTAAAGACTTTCTTCTAAAAATAGACAAACCTTTTTGGTTATAAGTGCTTTTGAAACCTCTTCCAAAAATGATTGATCATATTTTTATATTTTCATATCAACGATATTTTTGCTAGTTAACTTATATACGATTAGATGTAAAAATATTGAATTTTCAAAGTTGTGAATGTTTTAAAAACATCAAAGTTATGAAATCATAACAAAAGTAGGTTATTTATTTATTTTTATATAATGATTTTTATAAAAATTATAAGCCGTTTTAGCCCTATTTTATATACCTTAATATTTGTTGTGTCTCGTAAAAATTAACCAAAATAAAACTCACTAAAAAAGATCAAGTATGAAAACCTAATGTAATTACTAGGGTATTTAGAAACACACTCAACCAATAGGAGAGGAAAAATATTGCTCAACCAACACGATGAGTTATTTATAAAGGCAAGTTAAAAGTTGTTGCTTTTAGACATTTGTTAGAACAGTAAAGGGAAAACAAATTTCATTTCAAATAAAATACATCTGCCAAAAACGTTATTACAACTAACTATTTTAGAGGTACAACAATAGCTAAACATCATTTCATAAAAGAAATTGTTAAAACATTATAAAATGTATACCCTTTATATTGAGCACTACATCCCTACCAACATTAGTACAAGAGTTCCTATCGAGCTTTGGTATATTAGAAAATGATTGTCCCTCCCTTTACCCCTCATGCCATTGATGACTATTTACAATTTTGATGATGAGGAGTCATGAAAGCCTTGTGAGAATATCCTCATCGAGCTCTATCTTGTCTAATAACACTAATACTCCATTGAATACCCTTTACTTTTTTATGGGAACGAAGTCATTGATGCCTTGTGAGGATACCTATCGAGCTCTAACTTGTTGAAAAGAAACCATCCCTCCTCTAACTTGTTGTTTTTTATCTAACACCACCATATTTTACCTCTCAGAGCTCTTTTTATGACATGAATATCTTTGATCCGAATGCATCCTAGCCTTTTTGGAGGTAGACCTGATCCCAAGAAACTAAAGATCACTTTTCCCTATTTTCGCCTCCCCGTAGGAAGGATCATTACATGGATTTGATGGTGTTAATTGTTTTCTTAGGGTTTGTTAGTGCAGAGAAAATATAAATAGGCAGGGATTGAAGGGCTGATTCAATTAGGGCAACTCTACTAGCAAGGGAGATATAACATAAGTTATAATTATTAAGCCTTTGTTTTGACTTTCTTAACAACTCTTTTGAGGAGATGTCTCTGTAAAAGGTTTCTAATAAAGGAAGGCCAAGGTATTTTGGAAAGAGAGAACCACACTAGAAACCAAGAATATGGATGATATTAGTTTGAATAATTATTCTAGTGTTGAAAAAGAAAATTTGATATTTTTATTTATTTATTTGACACCTTGTGTTCCAATAACTATGTGATCCCTCATGTGTTGAATGTATGTGCATGCAGAGGAAACCTCATAGTGAATATTTTCACATGTTCTCTCTAAATAGCCACCAATGCATTTTTCATGGGTCTGCTTAGGTTGTGCATCAATCATTTGATCCCTTATGATGAAAACTTTGAAGGAGGATGGTTGGGCCATGGCCTCTTCCCTCTTTGGGTAAGCCATGTGAAACTACTAATGTGCCACTTCTCCTAGAACCCCAGGGATGACATAGATAGATATTTTTTACCGTACATGCAGGGGAAACCCCATAATGAATATCCTCCCCATCAGAGTTCAAATCTCACTTGTGACATGTTTATCTATTTGTGAATCAATTGTTGTTATCACTAGGAGCCAAGAGAAATATATTACTCTCACTTACACGTAGGAGGGTGGAGTGAATAGTTACATGTAAAAAAAAGTGTCTGTTTAAATAGTAATAATTTTGTTCCTTCTATTAAAATAGAAGAAAGGATTATTGTAATGTCTCCATTTTTGGGTCCCTCTGTTCTGTAGTTGGAGATGACTTATGAGGCTTGTAAATGAAGAAAAAGAGAGTCAGGGGGTTTATTTGATGTCACCTAGCTAGGAGATGTCATATTTCTAAAGTGACATTAAGTAAAAAGGTAATACAGTAACTTTTAGATTAATTATTACTTAAACATTAATAAAAGTGACTTTTAATATTTAAGTGAAAAGTATAAGGGGAATAAGGGTCATGATTGATTAAGTCAAACAAGAAAGATCTAGACGTGTCATCGAAGGATTATAAAAGAAGGGTAGCGCTTCACTTTCTTCATTATGTTTTGGATTTGATCTCTTATTTGGAGTGCTCTTGTGAGCCAAGGTTTTCGTTGGGGTTTTGGAAAAACCCTTCCATTTGAGTCTGGTTTTGGTGGTGCAATATCCACCCTAGCTAGACAAAGAGGAGAATCCATCTAGGATCTTCATTGGAGCTTCATCTTGTGGTTTGTCTTTAGTTTAGGGGTGTAGCGACTTCCTTAGGAGGCTTGTGGGGATTTATGGAGGTGTCTGTGGCATCTTTCAGGTTTTTGGTTTGAGAATTGTGTGTTTACTTGATGTATTGTAGTTTCCATAGCATCCGTTAGAGGCTTTTCATTGTTGTCTTCAGATCTTCATTCATAATAAAAAAAAATCCATGTTATCTTTTATATTCCACTTGTACTTGGGTTGCATCTAATATATTTGACGAAATGTCTATTCATAGAATGTTTGGAAACAGTTTGTAGAAAGTGGTAAATTAATTTATAGCAAAAATAACATATATAATGCAAAGTGTTTGACAAAGGTACACAACCAGAAACAACACAATTACACAAATTATCATAATATCCCAGCCTAGTTCACTTGGGGATATTACAATGGTATCAACGTTGGTGATCTTGCCAGCATGTGAGTATTCTCTTCGTTGTTGTTGGGACTAAATTTCATGATTGTAGTAGGGGTCAAATCTCCTTAGTGTAGATCGTGGCAATTGTGTGGGGTGAATTCCTCTTATGGAGTGGTTTAATCCTTGTGTGAGAGGGTCATTTCATTGCTGCTAGGGAAAAGTTCCTTGCTAAAGCCAAATTTCTTGTCCAAGGAGTTGAGCCAATACTGTTAGCATCGATTTTTGTTACCAGGACCAAATCCATTCATCACTGGGATGAATCTCTTGCAGGCTGGGCCAAGATTTTCTTATTGGACAAAATTTAGATTTCATTATGATTTCTTGGTCATGCCCTTGGGGTTGACCAATGCACTAGTCACTTTCCAGTATTATAGGCAGTGGCAGAGGACTCTATTGATGTTATTTGATGCCCTCATTTTATACAACAAGACATGGGAGGTTCACTTGAGTCAGTTGGATGAGATAGGTGGCATTGTGTCCATGATAGAGGTTTTTCATTTGGACTATGTGATCAATGCCTAAAGTACATAGGAGATCATATAGACTTTGTTGGATTGAGTCATAGAGTTTTCATTAGGCATTGGGAGTGGTGGAATTCCAATTTGGTGGTGGGACCCTTACATTCATTAGAGTGATAGTCTGTTTCAGATGATGAGGATGATCGAGAAGGTTTTGTCAGTGATTGGTCCACGTTATTGTGGGGATGTTGTGAGAAGATTTGTTGATCTTTGTTCTATATGGTGGGGTAGATTTTCTCTCACGATACCCAAGATCCAATCTATCCACGTGTTGGAATACCTTGACTTTACTACGATGCTTTGGCGAGGAATGATCCAGGATAGTAAGTTCAATCCTTTCAGGGATTTCAACTTGGGGGTCCAGGAGAGGAGAATGAAATTTGAGCATGGTGGTCAGACAATTATTATCAAATAAGTGCAATTTTGTCATGATGGTTCCTCTTGGAGATTAGATTAGGACCCTAGGACTGAAATGTATGACAACTCGACAACCTCTACATATGAGATGGCCAATTTTCACTTTCCAGAGTTTTCTCTTGGGATGGGTAGGATTGGTTGCTCGAAGGAGTGGTCTTTTGAGGATTTGATTGAGTTTACACAACTCATGATTTCCTGGATTACTAAGGGAAGTCAGGTGGATTCCTATCTTAGCGCCTTGCATATTAGTGTTATGAGTAGAAGGTGCTTCACATCATACAATCTAGTTTGGGACCCTGGTGACTTTATCACTTACAGGCAGGTCTGAGAGAGGTTTTCATGGAGGGAATTTCTGGATGATGTGTTGGGAGATATGTGGGAGCATATGACTTGTCAGCATAACAGTTTGTGGCTCACTCATCCCATAGAATTGATGCAATATTTGGCCATTTTTGGCCGAGAGTGGGAGAGTATGTTTATAGATTGCATCACAATTTTATTGAGGGTACAGTGGGAAGATAGTATGTATGTAGTGATTGAACAGTTCATGCACTTCCCAGTGATTTCTTTGGAGTATGGGGCAACACCGATGACAAAGATATCTAGTGGAGAGATGTTTAGAGTCCATGAGCATCCCAGAGTCATTGCCAATGATGAGGACACACTTCCTTTTCTAATATTCGAGATCAGGTATGGCAGTGGATTTTCAGGTCGTGAATTCACCTAGATGCCTATGTAGGATACTATTCATGGTAGTAGGTTCATCCCTTACAGGTATTTCAGCTTGGAGTTCTAGGAGAGGAGGATGTAAACAAAGCAAGATGGTTGGACGATTATGATAAGAGTGGCATAGTGTCAACATGGTGGCTCCTTTATGAGATTAGCTTGGGACCCTAGGATTTTAGTATTAGACAGTTCAACAACGTACACAGAGGCAAGGGCCAATTTTTGCTTTCATGATATTGGTTCCCTAGTAGAGAATTTCTTTGAGGGGTTGATTGAGTTGTTGCAATATCGAGTTGCTCTACTTATTTGCAGTATTCAAGAGGCCTCTTATGTAAATACCTTTCCGGACCACACATTGATCAGAGGATGATTCACATCTTCCAAGTGGGCTTCGGACCCTAGTATCATTTTCAATTTCAGTCTAGTTCAGTCGATGGAGCATCAAGTTGTGATGGTATTGCGTGTAGACAAGCAATCTTTGGGAAGGGAGGATTGCAATGTCCTCATTTTTGGGTCCCCCCATTCTGCAATTGGAGATGAATTTTGAGGCTTTTTAGTAAAGAAAAAGGGAGTAAAGGGGTTTATTTGATGTCACCTAGCTAGGAGATGTCATATTTCTAAAGTGACATTAAGTGAAAAGGTAATAAAGTAACTTTTAGATTAATTGTTACTTAAACATTAATAAAAGTGACTTTTAATATTTAATTGAAAAGTAAAAGGGTAATAAGGGTAATGATTGATTAAGTCAAAGAGGAAAGATCTAGAAGAGTCACTGAAGGATTATAAAATAAGGGTAGCACTTCACTTTCCTCATTATGTTTTGGATTTGATCTCTTATTTGGAGTGCTCTTGTGAGCCAATGTTTTTGTTGGGTTTTTGGCAAAACCCTTCCAATTAAGTTTGCTTTCGTGGTGCAATATCCACCCTAGCTAGACAAAGAGGAGGATCCATCCAGAATCTTCATTGAATCTTCATATTGTGGGCTGTCTTCAGTTTAGGGGCATAACGACTTGCTTAGGAGGTTCATGGGGCTTTCTAGAGGTGTGATCCACATTATTTTTAGCACGAAATGAGAGCGGAGATATAATAAAGAAATGTATAGAGATATATCGGATATCCAATAATATAATAGAAACATATTAGAGATATAACCATAAACACTTAGATACAATGATACACAATTTTTATTAATGAGAAAAATGTACAAAACTATAGAAATACAGAGGGAAAGACTCGCTAGAATGGTGGCAGCTTATCTTCGAGAAGAGATGTGATTACTACACTCATTCGTAAGAAGATGATTGTTACAATGAAGCTCCAAAAGCCTTTTTAACATAAAGAAAATCCAAAACAATAACCCTGGAAGATGAAAATCCAACAGGTTTGTGGACCAAGTTTTGGGTAGTTTGGTGTATCAACTTCTTGGGGGCGTAACTTTGGCATACGATCTCCATTTGGGGCACACAATAGCTCGTTAGAAATTTATCGATGAGGAGATTAATTTCACGGTCTCAATAATGATTTTGGTGATCATTGAGATGTATGATCATGAAAAAGGATCGTTTAGACTCTCAAAATGGCCCCGAAAGTTTAGGACCTGAAAAATTGCTAAAAATAGTAAATTGCCAAAAATAGTAAATTGCCAAAAACCTATTTTGAGCCAGTTGGAATAGGTGGGTGGCCACCGATATCCACTTGGATCAATCCTCCCTCCTTAGGAAGAAATGGTCTCCATTGCGTTGATTTCCTGGGGGAGAGGGGGAAGCGTTTGTTGAATATGAACCTTGGTGGGCTGCTTGCCTTGCTGAAGAAGTCGCGTTGCTCGGTTTGTGGAAGATCGTCGAGAACCTAATGTATTCTGGAAGGGTTGGACCTTTTTAACATGAGATGACTGTGTGTAGAAGGAATATTTGCGCTTTTCTTCAATCTTGTCAACCTGCTTTTGCTGGATAAAAGGTGCTTGAGCTAAGGCTGCAATGGTTGTAGTGTCCTTTTGTTCAACTTTTGAAGATATTGTGAAGAGGCTTAATGTTGTAGTATGAGATATTACCTTGCGACACTATTTAGGTGGGACAGTAGTCAGAACTACCCCTTGTATCTTGTAGAGATGACCCCTAGAGTAACAATGACACTACATGGTCGAGACTCATAAATAGCATGGGACTTCCACATGAAAATCCAACAGGTTTGTGGGCCCCGTTTTGGGTAGTTTGGTGTATCCACTTCACGGGGCCGTAACTTTGGCATACGATCTTCGTTTTGGGTGCACGATAGATCATTGGAAAGGTATCGATGAGGAGATTCATTTCATAGTATCAATCATTTCTAATGTTATCATGGAGTTTCCTGATTGCGAAAAAGCGTCGTTTAGACCCTCAAAATGGCCCCGAAAGTTTAGGACCCAAAAAACTACTAAAAATAGTATATTGCCAAAAAAGTGTTTTGAGATAGTTGGAATAGGTGGGTGCCCACCGATATACACCCAGATCAATCCTCCATCCTTAGGAATCAGTGGTATCCATTACGTTGAGTTCTTGGGGGAGAGGGGAAAACGTTTGCTACATCTGAACCTTGGTGAGCTGCTTGCCTTGCTAGAGAAGTTGTGCTGCTTGGTTTGTGGAAGGTTGTCGAGAACCTAATGTTGGAAGGGTTGGAAATTTTTAACATGAGATGATTGTGTGTATAATGAATCTTTGCGCTTTGATTCAACCTTGTTGACCTGCTCATTGGAAAGGTAGTTTGGTATATCAACTTCTCGGGGGCGTAACTTGGCATACGATCTTCGTTTGGGGTGCACGATAGATCCTTGGAAAGGTATCGATGAGGAGATTCATTTCATAGTCTCAATCATGCCTTCGATGATCATTGAGGTGCCTGATCACGAAAAAGTGTTGTTTAGACCCTCAAAATGGCCCTGGAAGTTTAGGACCCCAAAAACTGCTAAAACTAGTAAATTGCCAAAAAATTGTTTTGAGCTAGTTGGAATAGTTGGGTGGCCACTAATATCCACATGTATCAAGGTGATTGTGGAATCTTCCAAGTTTTTGGTTTGAGCATTGTGTGTTCAGTTGATGTATTGCAGCTTCCATAACAACCATTAGAGGATTGTCATTGTTGTGTTCAGATCTTCATTCATAATAAAACACTCCATGTTGTCTTTTCTATTCCATGTGTACTTGGGTTGCATCTAATATGTTTGACGAACTGTCTATTTGTAGAATGTTTGCAAACACTTTGTAGAAAGTGGTCAATTAGTTTATAACACAAAGAACATGTATAATGCAAAGTGTTTGACAAAGGTACACAACCAGAAACAACACAATTACGCAATTTATCATAATATCCCGGCCTAGTTCACTTGGGGATATTACATTTTCTTTGTGATGCCTTAATAGTCCCTTGTGGGCACTACATATTGAGTCAAAGAATGGAAGACCTTAGTAACTTACGCAATGTTAGTTCTCTTAAAATCTCATAAGCATTTGTATATTGAGAGAGTCCATTTTTGGAGTTCAACATTTCCCGAGTCAAATATTACTTATTCTTTTTGGAGTTCAAACATTTCCCGAGATAATCATATATGAACTCTAGTAATGCAGGGATTTTGTTGCTTTTTCTTTCTATCCCTACTTTATGAATGAAAGTGTAGTGGGTGGGTGACACAAGAAAGGAACCATTGTGCGAGCCTCAAAACTTTCTTAAAGGCAAAACTTCAAAACTTCAATAGACATTGTATGCTATTTCAAATCTCCAAATTTCCCCAAGGTCTTAGTTAAAATTCCTTCCAAATATTTCAATGCTTCAAATTGTTTATAGGTTTGTGGTTTATATATATATAAAAAAATTTCTTAGCTCAAATTTATCGTCTTTTTGGAATCATTTCAAACACGGGTTAAATATATGAATTACATTAAAAAAATTATAAATATTATATTGAATGACATTTTAATAATATTAGCAATTTTGTTTATGAAATTACATTACAAAAAAGAGAAGATAGAGAAATCCAAAATGATACAGAAAAATGACAATTTCCTTTTTTTTTTTTTTATGTCCACAAACCCCAAATGGACATACGAGAAAATAACCTTATTCCATGTGACTAATACTACATATTGAACTATACGAAACATTTTAGTTGGTATATTTAAAATGTTTGGATCTATCCTAGAGTTTTAGGGGATAAAGTTGACATAAAGCTTAGTTGGTTTAGGTAATTATTGTATTCACACAGAGTCCCCACAAGCCCTAATCACCCCAAATCCTTCCTATCCTTGAAATTCTAGTCCAACCATCTATAAGTTACAATAAATTCAACAAGATTTCACTAGCATTAAGTTACAATTGATTCCTACAAGTAGCATTTTAATTTTAGAAGCATCTTCATTTTGAAGATACTTGATAATTGTAATTTGTTATTTCAATTACGTCTTCACTCTCCCAAACTCTAGCCATGGGAAATGGCACAAAATTCTCATGGCAAGGGAGGCACAATTCATGACAATATTATGTAGATAAACTTGTGGTAGCAACCTATCATGGTGAGAAAACAATGTTGATGATTTGAAAATGATGCCTTTCATATCTTACTCTAAGATTCAACAACTAAGTTTTAAATAGGTATCTTGCAATATTTAACAACATCTTAAGAAAGACACAAAGTAGTCCTCTTATATTTTTGGAATAAAGGAGGATCAACAAAGTGTGGTATTGAAGTCCCAGACTTATATTCCTTTCTAGGAGAGTCATCCCTAAACAAGGAAAGATCCCTAGGGCTCTCAAATTCACTGATGATAAACATGAATGTCTTCATTGTGATATAATAGTGATTTTGATTTTTCAGCCTTATATGCAACAAAGTCAAAATGTTGTTCTCTTCCTTTTCCTTTTCTAGTCAAAGATTTTTTTTACAACAAAAGTAATGAATTTATTTTCTCATATACTCATAGTTTACATAGTATAAATTTGTCTAATAATTCTATGTAGAACATCTTGTTTCAATTTAAGTGGGAGAGTGATCAATTAAAATGGAAGTAATGTTTTTTTTCCTATTGATATGAATGCAATGCTAACATTATATAAGGAAGATACTCACACTCACATAAAAAAAGAGCACAAGTTTGAAAGAATGTTGGAATTGTACAATCATTAGTATTACCATGTAAATTACCAATTGTAGGGAGTGTTGGCACCTAAGGTTTGAAGATCGCATGTGCGCCATAAGTCAACAATGTGTGTGTGTGTGTGTGTGTGTGAGAGAGAGAGAGAGAGAGAGAGAGAGAGAGAGAGAGAGAGAAGCATGGAATGTTTCCAAGTTTCAGAGTTTACACTAGCCAAGGATTAACTGCGTGTGCCAAACCATTTTGTATTGTGCACGAGAACTTAAAGAAATCACATGCATTCCAAATCCAAAAACATATTCATGAGCCATTGTAACTGATTTTGCAACAACCCGATTGATTATGGTTAGGGTTATGGATGAGTTGGCAAGTAGTTATGATTTCCATGCTCCGTGAAAGATATGGGGGGATGCATGCAAATATGTAAAGGGTTGAGGTTTTGAGTAAAGAGAGAGTTGATTATTGTATGAGAGAGAGAGAGAGAGAGAGAGAGAGAGAGAGAGAGAGAGAGAGAGAGAGCTTAGGTGTTACTTATTTTTTAGCTTGGTTTTTGCATGAGAGAGAAAGTAGATCGAGGTCTTAGTGCATGGCTCACCTCTGTTGTTGAATCCGAATGTGCTTTGAGCAGGCTACAACTGTATTGTCTTAAACTATATTTCATGAATGAAATGGATGAGTACATTATGAATACCTTTCTCTCTAAATTTCATGTGTTATGGTTTGAATGTATGTTTGTGTTTTATTATTTCTATGCATGATGAATGATTAACTACATGAGGTTTCTTGTATGCATTGTCCCTTCGCACCCTGCACAAGACTAATGGCCTCTATGATTCTCATGGCATCTTGGGTGAGACCTTCTTCGGTCCTTGACTAAATATTGAATATGAAGACACCTATGGGGTTTTGTTGGTAAAATCTTAATGAACCTTAGGTCTTTAACCCCCCAACGAATAGAAATGACCAAAAAATGGTTTTGTTGTCGGGACCTGAAGGTTTTGTACTTCATGGTGAAGGGAAAGAATGAGGTGGAAACCTTCTTGGGAGGAGATACAAGACTAGATATCTACAAAGGAAGATGAGTTCGCACGACGAGAGACTAGGAATATGTAGATCAACCTTGAGCAGTGGAAAGAAAAGTACATCTATGTCGATTTACATGAAATTTTATTTATTGAGTTTCCTTGTTTATTATATGAGTGAATAAAGAGGTAGACAATGATTAACACTTCCTTCGGAGCCCAAGAATCACTGGTGTGGGACTAGAATTCAATCAATACGATGAAATCTATGGATAATAAGTGGGCCAGAGTAGTTGACTTCTGGTTCGACCAAGTTAAGGAAGGATATATAGTTGATTTTTCTATTGAGTGAAGTAAATCCTTCAACGCTGCTGAAAGAAAGTTTGTCATTGGCCCTAGAACAGATTCCTTTGTGGCTAAATATGTTGTTTCTAGAGAAAGGAATAATGCGTATGGAGCCCAATAGGATGGTCGAGTGATCCCTCTCACACGAACGGGGGGATGGAAATAAGGGGAAAAGGAGAGAGAGAGCGGACCTAGTGGAAGGGATCTAGAAGACGATGAAATGAGGTGAGGAAGGGATGGACCCATAATAGTAGAAGAGAAAAAGAGCCAAGAGATACAAAAGAAAAGCTGAGATAAGGAGGAAAGATAAATAGAAAAACATAGAAAACATATCAAGGGGTGAAGGACGAGGGATGAGATCGGAGATGAAGAGAAAGAAGATCGCACTAGGAGGATGCACGAATGAGAGTTCTATGCCAGAGAGAATGTTAAGCCCTAATATTGGCTCATTACCCCTTAATTGGGGCATATTAGATTAGTAATGTTATTTTATTTATGTTGGCTTTAGGCCATTAGTTGTAATTTAGATTAGTAATGTTGTTTTATTTATGTCGGCTTTAGGCCATTAGTTGTAATTATACCTCCTAGTCTCCTATATATACCAAGGAGACATTTTCATTTTGAATCATCTTGTACTTGAACATTTAAGTGGGGTAAAAGGAGGTTACCCCCTCGAAGAGGCTTATTATATGAAATTATCTCTTTTTCAAGGAGTTGAGTACTTTTCCTAAGGTTTTTATATGCTATATTGATGTTTGGTTCTTAACATATGGTATCAGAGCTCAAGGTCTTGGGGTTTCGCTGCTACATTTGAGACACCGTGGAATTTTCGCTATAACTTTGTTTCTACAACGTTTCAGAAGGAACGGCTTGGAGGATATTTAGAATACAGATCAAGGTACGTTGGGTTCAAAATTCATCTCCTAAGGCCTTATAATTTCAGAGATACAGCCTGTACAATATAGGGTTCTGGAATCATCCTGAAATGAGTCATTGTGGAATTTTCGCTATAAAATATTTTCTGTAATGTTTCAGACCCTAAAATATGGAGG
>JASDQU010684867.1:92384-122894 GCA_032191745.1 Picea mariana | reverse complement strand
CTCATAATTGATGTAGAGATTGTGGAAACATGTCCTTGCCTCCAATGCTTTCCCTGTTGCTTTGGTTGGGGCCACCGATCTTGGTGATGAGGGTGACCCAACAATCCTGCGCATCCTTTTACTCTTCCCCTTTTCGCCCTTGGATTGATGCCTTGTCATCGTGTGAATGCTCCAACAATCCACCACCTTACTATGCAAAGTCTCGAAACTTCCAAAGAACGCCCTGCCCACCAATACCTACTACATACGTGTTGCTCATGCTATCATCAGTCGTGGAACCCGCTCGCTCCCCTACAACCCTCCTATGAGAATTCCCCTTATGCTTATGGATGCTGGAACCCCTTGAGATGGAACAGTGACCTCGAGCCCATTCCCCCCTATCTCCTCTCAACTGACACTTCTCAGAGTTTCTCCACCATTCCTCAGAGTGAGAATTCAACCAAGCAATGCAGTCGACAATGCTTGTCATTTTTAAACTATCCATTCTAACGTTGGACCTCGCCATCACCCTCGTAACACTATGACTCTACCGCTTGCTGCAATGAGTTTATTGCATGGTGCTTCTCCCCCGCGCATTTAACTCCCCACTCTTCCTTATCAACTACTTTTCCCTTCCCTCATACCCTTATGGTATCGTCATGCCCCTCACCATCATGCTTCAATGCTATTGAAATCCGCCTCGTACTACCCATGCCCCTGGTTTACCTCAACTCGCATCTACTGATGCCCTTCCTCAATCCCTGCCCATGATAGATGGTGGACAATTAACGCATTGGCGACTTGAGGCCCCACATGGGTGTCCCTTGCCCCAAGGAATAACACCCCATCCCCATCCAAATATTTAAACCTATAAATTCAGAATCAGTCGGAAAATCCACAGTGTTGATGACATCTTGTCGTCGACGTTTCGGATCCATAGCAGGATCCATAGCAGGATCCATCATAAATATTTAAACCTATAAATTATTGACATGTTTTTTTTTTATTATATATAAAAATTGTTTTCCCTTATAACAAGTGAAGTTTCCACTCCATCCCCATCCAAATATTTAAACTTATAAATTATTGACATGTTTTTGTCCTTTTTAATTTTATATAAAAGCCACTAAAAGAGATTAAAATTGTTTCAAAATATTAACACATATTATACTTTAAATACAACATTTGTAAACATTTACAATCTGAAATATGTTGATGCTTCATCCATTTTTTTGCTTTGATCAATTCAAATTTAAGCCAATTACATATAAATTTTATTATAGAGATAAAACCTTTTTTTTCCTTATATAATTTAATATCTTCCAAATTTATGGAGATAAAACCTTTTTTTCCTTATATAATTTAATATCAACCATTTCAAGACAGTAAACATCATTTAACTTATTTCCGCAACTTTATTGGAACACCAAATAGATCCAAACATCCGCAACAACTACCAAATAGATCCAAACTCCACAACTTTGTCAGAACACCAAATGAATCCAAACATGATCCAATGAACACAGCTTTATTCCCAAGACTCAAAAAGTCTCGGCACAACCAGTGCCGTAATTTACGTTTCAACCAACCAATAACCAATTAATGGCATTTTCCGCGTTATATACTCCCGAAATTAGAGTCAGTACTTGTAAACAATCACTCATTTACCATTCAATTCAATCAAGAAGGAACAAATTCACAATTTTGTTAACGAAACAAAGGGCAAACCCGTTTAAACCGTCAACGAGGGCCATATTTTTGTTAACAGATCCTTATTTCTGGTTGTCAACAACTTCCACAAATTCACACGATATCCAAACCTCCGTAGATGCACGAGCTCAATCATTCAAAACAATGACATTTGGTTTACTAGTCAATGTGGAAATGATAAATAGATAACACGTCTTTTTCTTTGAGGGTTTGATCAAATCCATCTATAATATAAWACTGCACAGAAAATGATGAAACCTAAAATCTCCACCGTCATATTTGCCAAACACGAGGAAGCATTCAAAGGCAAAGGAGACTCAAACGTCAAAAACATTCCTCTTTAAGCTTTCTTACAATCGAGTGCTTTTGCACGGGAATTTCACAAATTGGTAAAACCATATCGACACGGATTCAGTATATTATTTATATGCACTACAACCTCTTTACAATCTGGGGRGAATATTTGGACAAGATGCTTCGGCATGCCCTTTAGGTTTAAAATTTGTATGCGAGTATGGAGGTAGTGGGTAAACTCGTGTAATATTGTAATATTATAATGAACTGCAGTGATGCAGGATTGATGAATACATAGTCGATGGGACCGACAAAGCTGGAGGAGTAGAAGGAAGCAAAGGTGAAGACTGGGGCTGGTCGCAAGAGGTGGAATTTGGGTCTGCAGAAGATCGGTCCATATTAACCACCCAGTTGCTCAATTTCCACTCCATCAGCCTGCCTCTTCTCTGGTAGAGTTGGTGCTAATTTTAAGCTATTGTTTCAAAAAGGAATCCTTATAAAACACTCATGGGGCCCATAAAAACCATATCTCAGAACAAAAATTCAGTCTTCGTATGAAGCAACCAGGACATCAGCAAATATGTATTTTGAGGAATAAAATACATGAAGTTTTTCATTTCTACAACTTGCATTGGGCCCAGGAAGGCTTTTGGTAGAATTGAAATGTAAACTGCATTCGTGAATTGAAGGCTTCCGAGAAGCTTAAGGAAAAAGACTTTTGGGCACGTATGGTTTTCATTATCAAGGCAAGGGAACACATTTACTAATTTATTCAGGTGGTGGGTGTAGATGCTGTTGCGAAACAATGAACGCTCTTCCGATTTAAAAAATCTGAATGCCCATCAAGGAGATGCAGAGGATGGACAATGCAGGTTGCTAGGGATCACAACGGCTGTTCGGGTTTGTTTGCGGGGGAGTGTAAAACTATAAACCGAGCACACAGGTTGAGGGCAGGACAGGCAGGGCAGGGTACTGGACTGCTCGCCTTTTCTTTCAAAATGTGGGGTGGTACAGGGCTCTATTCTCTACTCGGTGTTGCTTCCTGCATTGTATTTCTGTATAGTTCCTTTGGGGATGTTCTTCAGAATTTCAGGTTTACACAGCCCAGTATGAGCTTTGTTCAGATAAATGGATCTCAGTTTATGCTGGATGAGAGGCCATTGTATGTTAATGGGTGGAATTCCTATTGGCTCATGATGCAGAGTGCTGATTATTCCACTAGGCATAAAGTTAAGGCCATGCTTAAGGCAGGTGCTGATATGGGTCTCTCTGTGTGTAGAACATGGGCCTTCAATGATGGAGGTTACAATGCTCTTCAGATATCCCCGGGCGAATTTGACGATACTGTTTTTAAGGTTGGAGTTTTCTGCTCCCCTGTTGTTTTTGACAAACACTTGGTTTGCATTAGAAGTTAAAAAGTATACTGAAATGAAGAGTAATTGAGGATTTGTTAACTCGTTGAGTATATTTCTTGGTCTTTATGGAACTAGTTTGATCAAAGGGAACGGACCTAAATCAATTCCCCAGGAACCCCAGCCACTGTTGGCCTCAGGATCTATTCTCTATGTAGTCAATGATTGCGTAGAGACTGTGTAGTGGGGTAATGTCATGCCGCATGCGCTATTGGTGGATCGAATTTATCATTACTAGTTGGATTGGATATAAGATCTCCTAAACTGATTAATATTGCTTTCTGGTTAACCATACCTAGTATCAACCAAAATGACTACAATAAGATTGTGGTTATAATGCCATAGACAAACAACTCTACGAACCTATTTTTTCATTTGTTAAACTTATTGCAATTGGTTGAATTAAAACTTAATTCTTACCTGCATCAATCAACGAATATTTTGGATGATCCAATTATAGTGTCAACAAGGTTCTTGGTATACGGTTATCAATAATATAGAAGGGATGGTTTCATATACAGAGCTATACGAACATTGAGATTTATTAAACATATATGTTCACAGTATACTAAACCTATGATAGAGACTTTTAGTCTGAGTTATGTTGCCAAAATTAGAACCAATTGAGGCAAAGATGGACACAATTGTCATTAGGACTCCAAATGGTGAGATTCATAGGTTTCTTGTTTCAGATTATGCCTCTTCTGAGTTATAACTATCACTGTCATTGCCAATTGTCATAAACTTCAATATAGATGGCATTTTTCTTTTAATAGCCACATGCCATAAATTCACCATTTTCCCATCTCAGAGTACATTTTGAAAGAGTTTATAGTATCTTTCAGTATAGCTTTGATTTGACTGAAAGTCTAGCATTCAATACGAGACCCTGGTAGATGATTACAAAGGATAGTGCATTCTTTCTTCAAGAGAGCACTTCTTCTATTTCATTGAAAATATTTTTACTGCATTTCAAAGTTGTGCACTGAGTCTAAAATGCATCTCTGGATTTTTTGGCTCTTCAATAGAGTCCTAATTCAAAGGAAAGTGGTTGCAGGCGTTAGACTTTGTAATTGTAGAAGCTAGGCGCCATGGAATCAGGATAATTTTCAGCCTTGTTAATAATCTGGATGCATATGGTGGAAAGGGTCAGTATGTTCAGTGGGCTCGTGATGCTGGGATAGATGTAGGTTCTTCAAATGATTCCTTTTTCTTTGATGCCACGATTCGAGAGTACTACAAGAGCTATATGAAGGTAACATACTGACAATGTTATTTTGTACTGTTTCTTAGCTTAGACATCATGATTTTACTGTAACTTGTATTTAGAGAAAAATCAAGGACCATACGTGTGGACAGCAGAGAAAATAATTTAATATGTTTCTCATCCATTACCATGCATGAATATACTCAAACTAGAACATTTGAAGGCAGATGTTTATGTTTTGGGTTGTCTTTCAAAGTACCATAGATGAAATAGTCTCTGATGAATTGAATTAATCGTGATAAATTCTGATGCAATCAACGAAACGTTTATTTCAAAATAATCTTGATTACTTCCTTTAACACCAGAGTGCGCTGAGATTGGCTGATTTTTCCGATTATTTCCTGATCATTATTGCCGTTTTAATCTTTCTGGGATCCTCACTGATTAATGGCCGATTACGATTATTTCATCTATGTTTCAGACCTCTATTTCCAAGTATATTAGCCAGACGATCTTCCTGTAGATTGAATTAGGAGGGGTGGGTAAATTGAAAATTTCTTAGACCAAGTCATAAGGTACTTCAAGGATGTTTAAAATATCTCTGGATTTAGTTAATTTATTTTAACTTGCTGCTATCAGAACTGCTTGACAATGTTTAGTTTGAAGCTGTGGAGAAATTGAATAGAAATTTAGTAAATTTAAGGTTGTTTTGAATTAATTGGTTATTCTGAAAATTAAAACTTAATTTTTGCATAATAAATTATGAGTAGATGCTACTAGAAAGCACATGACCTCACTGGAGGTAGCCTCAGTGGCGACCACAAGGGGCACTGGCTTTCTTGCAGATACTATTTAGGTTGAAACCACCTTTTGGTCCTGGAGTAAGACCTAAAACTGATTCGGATTGGCTAAGAGCACGTCTTCCTTGGATGTAAGGAAACAGGTTAACAGTCCAAGATACAGGGGCATCTGACAGGAGTGAAAGTCTGCCCCCTTATGGAGCACCAGTGGGTCATTTCAGGCGGTGTGGTTTTCGTTGGATAATGATGCTGAATCAGCCTGCATTTGTGGATAGCAGCCAGTGATGGCTGTCCTCACTGCCGGTTGACAACTGAGTTATGATAGATTTTGCTGCCTTAGGGAATTTTATTTTTTATTTTTTATTAAAGTATATTTTGAGCTACTTTAAAAAGAGATTAAAATCTGTATGAAATAGTTGAATTTATCATTCATAGTGTTGAAGATACGATGTTTTAGAGGTGCCCTACTTTGTTAAAATACAAGAAGGGACAATATAAGATAGGATAGGAGTTCAGGGATAAGATTAGTCTATTCTAGGGTAAGCTATTTTTATTTTTGGCTGTAAGTTTATTCTCATCCTCAATAGCCATTTTTAAGAAAATTTTGTACTGCAAACCTGTGCTCCCATGTAATACAAAATTATCAGAGTTTAGTGTGAAATTTCTCATGTTTTCTTGTGTGTATGTGTGTGCTTTGAAAAGGCACTTTGGTATACCTGTGAGAAAAGAATTTGAGTTGAGGGGCGTGCAGACTACCAGTGGAGAGCATCATGCCTAGAAAGTTTGGTTCTGGTTCTTGACTATTCATGGTCCATGGGAGAGAAGAAAGACAACCAAAAATTATAGCTGCTTGGTTGCTGTTGAAAAGAAACACTGGAAGTGAGATGCTGTTCCTTAATACACTGTATCTTTTAAAATAAAAAAGTGCCCAGCTGTTGCAGAGAGTCCACAAGTCTGCTGTCCAGCGGGTTGATTTAGGAGCTTGAAGGAAAAAAATAAGGGCAGTTTGAGGTTGTCGTCATTATTTGAAAAACAAAGAGAAGCAGCCATTGTCTAGTGTGAATAAAACAACTGAGAGAGACGCTGCTTTGGGGTGGCTAAGAGTCTGAAGAGGTTACTGCTCTAGATGTCTGAAATATGCTTCTCTTGGAGGGAAAAAACTATCTAGATTCTAAATCACCGCCGTGGTTAGCAGAGAAATGCTAGATTTGCTGCTTTAGCCACCATTCCGGTTCAGACTGTTACTACTGAAGAGAGGAAACTTTCTTCCAGCTTAAAGAGGAAATGCTAGGTGCTTTAGGATGTCATTAAGGTCACTGAGATGATTTGAGGAGAATTCCAACATCTAGGGTCACTGTTTGGACTGGTTTGAAAGTGAAAAATGTCGTTAGGAGTGAAGGACAGACATTGTAACCTGCCAACACCTATAGGAAACATAGTTGCTGCCCTCTATTTTTCATTCGATCTTCCTCAATCTGCTCAAAGATTAGATGCTGCCGGTATTCAGAAGGTAGAAAAATCAAGATATACCTTTTTTACTTTGAATCATATTTTAATGTCATATGTTTGAGTGATTGAAAGGCTTTATAAAAGTGGTATAAGTAAATCCTTGTTATTTTTAGGGTTCTAGGCAATTTGTATAAGTAAATCCTTGTTATTTTTAGGGTTCTAGGCAATTTATTTTATAATGGTGGTAAGTGGACTAAATACAATTATAATGCTAGATTCACAGAAATTGGATGGTAAGAAGTTTACAGTTTGAAAGGATATTCTGGTGTTCAAAGAGCTTTGGAATATTATCATTGGAGATTAGTAGAGACCCAATGATGAATGCAAAAAGCAAGTTTATGCTGACTGAGACAGAGAAACACTGGCCAGTATTGGCATATCTGTCACATGGTATTATTGTGCATGTGCAAGATGTAGAGACGTCCCAAGAAGTTTGGTATCCATTGAAGGCATTGTCTGAGACCTCAAAAAAGTTACAATGTCTTTATCAGAGGAATCGATTATATATTTTGAAGATGGCAAATGGCATTTCGATGATAGATCACCTTATGGGTATGCATTAGAGATCAGCAAATCACTGTGGGTGAGAAGATTGAGAATACAAAAATTGTCTCTAGTATTCCAACTAGTCCACCTTGTTCATTAGGATCTTTGTTATAAGTCTTAGTTTGACGCCCAAAGTTGACCTATGAACTTTAAATGAGGTAGAAGGATTCCTGTTGTAGGGAGGGTTATGGAATAAACTTTATGTTGAAGAGAGCAACTCTGAACAAGCTGTTTCGTCCAAGCACAAAGGCAGATGACGGCAAATTTATAAAAAAAGGGCAGCCAAAGATTTTAAGCTTTTGGGAATAAAGATGCAGATGCATGTTACATTGACTCAGGTGCCACAAGGTTAAAGAGTTACATGATGTGATGTATAAGAATTTGCTCTCTTAGTCCAACTGCAAATCAACATTACAAAATAGAGTTTGACGAGAACAAGTATCTTATAAAAGGATAAAGAGAACAACTATTGGGTGGTTGTAGAAGGTTTTTACTATTTACGATGGTGGCTTGTACAACTTTGCTCCTAAAACAATAGGACAACAAGCACTATTAGTTGAAGACAAGTTTGAAAATAACTATGGCAGGAAAAGTTTGATCATCTCAATTACTAATGTCTAGTACATTAAAAAAATTGAAAAGGGCAAATGGTTTGTCTTCCATCCAATAGGAGTTATGTGAAGCTTGTTTTTTAGGCACGTAACCTGGGAAAAAGTTTGCAAAAGAAGGTGCATGGACAAGAGCCCATTAGAGTTGGTACACAATGAACCTTGTGGTCCCATGAGATTTTTTTTTTTACTCAAACTGGGAAATTTGTATTATATAAAGACTGCACTAAGGCAGCAGATTACATACAGAGGCAAAAATATCCCCAAAGGGGTAGAAGTTCCCGAACCGAGGCTAGACTGTGCTGAGCTTGAGAGTTACATTAAGTCACAAAAAATTTACAACCATTCCATTCGAAAATTCTAACAGGATACATCCTGTAGAAAACTCCTAAGCAATACCAAAATTGGAAATTCATGTAAACTGAAACTTGAGGGGGGAACTTGTTCTCTCAATCTGCATCCTCCATTTCAGCATCCTCATCCTGTGGAACTGAAGCGTTGAGGTCTGGGAGTGGCTGAGGCCTTGGGCTGGAATTCATTGATTCAGAAGCTGCTGGTGCGATTCCCTGCTCAAGGCTGTTGGGAGCAGGGAGCGTAAGCGGGAAGCGGGAAACACATTTTCAAAAATTTCCGGGAGCAGAAGTGTTGTTTATATAATACATGAAAAAATATATATATATATTTTGATGCATATATATAAAAAAATATGCAGAATGTCGAATCAATTGCAAAAAACATGAAAGCATGATATAAGATCATTTAACTATTGGGTTAGTGATGATCATTAAAGCATCAACCATTTAGTACTCATATAACATCAATCATAAACATTTGTCATCAATAGATTGTAACAAACAACATCAACCACAAAATGAAATAGACTCTAGAGCATCATATTCATTACCAAAGAGTTGTAAGATTCAGTCAATAGTTCAAATTTCAAACTTCAAACTTCAAAGGTAAACTGTCATATAATGTTCATAACTTCATTGTTTACAGAATAAGCCATAATAAAGAGTCAAGACAAAGTACTACGTTCTAGAGACTACTTCTAAACAGGAAAAAAAAGAAGAGATCTAGTATATATTAGCAAGTACTAAGTACTATGCTCTAAGTTTTCCTCTTGCCATGAGAAACTCTAGTTTCTTTTTCCGTGCTCTTTGAGTTTGAAGAATAGGAGTAGGAGTAGGTGGAAGTGTTTGTGGAACACAATCAACAACTGAATGGCTCCCACGTGACAATGGACACTGTGAAGATAAAGGAAAAATTGATGCATTTGGAACGTTGCTAGTGGATGGGGGTGGCATGTCTCCTCCAAGAATATGATCACCATCATGATCACCCAAAAGTTCCTCTTACAAGTGCTTTAAAACGATGGCTCCATTCTCCAAATTAGTCTCCTCTGAATTGTTGTCCCAAGTCGCATCTCTTTTAGAAAAAAACATTTCCCCCCTCAATAATGGGACAACAACCTCAAGTTGTAATGCACATAAACCAAGCTTTTTGCCCAGTTTGCATTCAAGTTGTTTCTCTTTACACTGTGGATGAAGCTATAGGTGTTCCAACACCTCTCTACAGAAGAGGTGTTAACCACCTGAGAAAGCACCTTCACCGCCAATTTATGCAAATGTGTGGTAGAGGAGCGATACATGTTCCACCATTCGATAGAACCCAACCTGTCTCGATCTTTGGTTGCATGCAAGTTACCAAAGACTCCATGCTCACTGATGTATTTGCTCAGTTCGCTTCGTACTTGAGCACACTCCTCTTCAAGTTACCAACTTGTCCAATGCAAGCATAAATCCATTTTGCACCTTTAGATTTGTGTGTGGTTTTCTCCTAACCCCACCCTTCGGTGCTAGTTGGACCAACCAAGATGAAGAATAATATTTTGGGGTAAGGACATATACTAGGGCATGGAGTGGAACATTCAAATTATCCCACCTTTTGGCCACATGTTTATGGATATGATCATACAAGATCACATCCCTTGGCTGAACAATGTCTTTGATTTGGCATAGCATGCTGTCCATCTACTCATACACCTCTCCAATCACCAGCTGATCTGTATTTGCAAACCAAATCATACTGTAAATGGGTTTGGTGAACTGTTGAATACACCGAACTTGTTGCCAAAAATGACCATCAAGAACTTTTTCCTCCACCTCCTAATATTCATTTCTCTCAGATGCGGATGTAGCCTTGTCTTTTAGATCCTTCCCTAAATCACTTGAGGCCATACTAGCCAATGTCTCTCTTACTTTCAACAGGCGCCTGAAGGTGAGATAATAACTAGCAAATTTGGTCTTTGCAATCTTTAGTAACTCCAACTTGGAGTGATTACGAAAAATGAAGTGGGCCATGCTATGATTGGTAATAAATCTTATCATCTTCTTCCCTCTCTTGTGCAAAGCACCAATCCATCTATAATCATGGTCCTTCATTTTAATGATATCATGCATCAAAAAGTTCATTGTGTGAACCAAACACCCTGACCAAAATATATTGGGGTACTTATCCTCAATGATTGCTCCTGCTTCCTTACAATTAGCAGCATTATCAGTGATGACTTGAATGACATTGTAGGGCCCAATATCTTGAATGGTTTTAATCAAGGCATCTGCAATATTAATACTTGTCTTGTAGCGATCTGAGTAGTCATGGGATGAAAGGAAGACCACACCAGTAGCAGACACACCAAGAATATTTATCAATGGCATGCCTTTCACATTTGTCCAACCATCAGATACAATTGATATCCCATGTCGGTTCCAATCATTTGTAAATTTTCTTAGAGCACCTTGGATTTTTGCTCTTTCCCTGTCAAATTCCAAGGTTCTAGCTTTGTCATACTCGGGGCTCCTGTATCCTTTAGGGGCACCATTGATGGCTTGTACCATTTCATGCCAATATGGTGAGTGAAGAACATTGAATGGTATACCACATGCATAGAGAAACCTGGAATTTTTTGCATCCACATAATCTCTACAACCTTGGTCAAGGAAATATGATAGTGTTCTACGCCCTAAAGACGAAGGCGAGAATGCACTAGCATGGGGGGATGTGGATCGTCTAGTGAACAATCTTTGTACACTCCCAGGTTCAAACTTTGGTTTTTTGGATTTGTTTTGTGCTACCTCCTCTTCCCTTTGGTATTTGAGTCTAACTTGGGGTTTCACTTTCACACAGGTTTTGACTCCTATACTCTTACCTTCATCCTAGTACATAGTCCCACATAGATGCTTTCTCACGCGGGTATAGGAACCTGTATATTTTGTATGACAATGGTGGTGTATAAATTTTGTGGTTCCACCCCCTTTCCCTCCCCCAAGCCTTGTGACATACTTCCACAAAGGTGTGAGCTTCTCTTTGGCTTTTTGGGGACCATGATCATCACTATCATTTTCATTGTCTTCATCCCCTTCCATTCCTTCCTCCTCTCCTTGGTATGTGCGTCCACTTCTATTTCTTCGTCACTATCATGGGTATTTTGACGTGAACTTCCCACCATCACCATCATAATAAAAAATGAAACCAAAATGACATACCACATTGACATCATCATCATGATTGTTAAACCTTGGTAATAAATTTCTGTTAGAGTTTCCTTATTTACATAGCATTAGTGTTACTAGTGTTCTTTTACTTCGTTACTATTAACATATATATCATGTACTGAGCAGTAGCAACATAAACAAGAGACAGAAAAGAACACAAGAGATTTATCCTGGGAAAACCCCAAATGGGGGAAAAACCCAACAACCTTTCTTAGATAGATTCCGTTCACAAAGCAAGTCCAATTAGATAAACCCTAGCACAAGTGCTAGCTTAACCATAAATACCACCCCAGTTGCAGCAACAACACCATACAAGGGTAGCACACCTCCTCAAGGAGTAGCGTACAAGAGAGAGATACCAAAAGACTGAGCAATAATAAACTGTGCAGCTGCAGCTACTGCGTCACCTCCTCCAAACTTGCGCCTTGCTTCTGTGTAGCTGGGAGAGTGTGAGTGAGTGAACAAATGAGCCAAGACGCCCTCTATTTATAGTCTTCTTGGCCATTAGACTGGGCCGACTTCTTCTTTGGACATGTGTCTTTTCATTATTACTTTATTCTTCCGGGTCGACTTCTCTTCTAGGGTATTTCAATATCTGTTCAATGGATCTCTTGCTTCCAGAATCTTCTCCGCATCTAAGAAAGGTCATCTAGGACAGAAAGATCCTCCCGCAACTACCAAAATATCAACACTCCCTCTTAGCTAGGGAGGCATCTTTCATGATGTCTTCATCTGGTAGTCCACTCACTACTTTGTAATTTGTTAGCAGGCACACGACTGCTACAATGCCTTCGGTAGCTCGAATCATCAGCACAGTCTCTGTGATCAGCTACATCCAAACGATTTGGTAATCTCCATGACAATTAACTAGTAGCACACAACTACTACAATGTCATCCAATAGATCACAACTGCTGCCAAGTAGTACACAACTATTGTCTAGTGACACAAAGTCACTGCCAGTGGACCACATCCACTGTAGTGGCACACAACTACTGTCCAGAGACACACAGTCTCCGCCAATGGTACTCAACCACCGAAGTAGCACACAACTACTGTCCAGAGTCACACAGCCTCTGCCAGTGGAACACATTCAACGAAGTAGCACACAACTACTATCCGGAGTCACACAACCTCCGCCAGTGGAACACATCCATTGAAGTAGCACACAACTACTGTTCGAAGTCACACAACCTCCACTAGTGGAACACATCCACCGAAGTAGCACACAACTATTGTCCAGAGTCACACAACCTCCGCTAGTGGAACACATCCACCGAAGTAGCACACAACTACTGTCCGGAGTCACATGGCCTCTGCCATAGTCTTGCGACTATGTGTGTGATGTTTCTTCTCTCAGCAGGTCCGACAATGCATTACCTCCTCAGTCACCTCACGTGACTTATCCAGGGAACCCTTGGCCAGAGGGGTTAGCCGACATGAGAAGAAATAACACACCTCCCTCTCAACGAGGGTGGACATTCGGTAACAGTCCAAGATTGTCACTGAAGTACTCATACTTCACTCTTGACAAGGGCTTGGTGAGGATGTCCGCTATCTGCTCGTCCGTGGATATGTACTGGAGCTCCACAACTCCTCTCTGCACCATGTCCCCGATATAATGATATTTGATCTCTATATGCTTAGACCTGTCATGGAATACAGGGTTCTCGGTAAGCTTCACACAACTTTGATTGTCACAATGTATCAAAGTTGGCTCCAATTCTAGATCAAATATCCCGGCTAGCAAATTTCAGAACCACACTGCTTCATGGCTTGCCACGCTTGCTGCAATATACTCTGCTTCTGATGTACTGAGTGCCACTGATGTCTGCTTCCTGCTCAACCATGAGATCATGCTTGATCCCAGACTAAAACAACATTCGAAAGTACTCTTCCGATCCACTGCACTCCCTGCCCAGTCAGAGTTTGTATATCCCTGCAGCTTCACATCTCCACTTGAGACATATTTCAATCCATATCCAACCGTACCACGAAGGTACCTCAACATATGCTTTGCTTCCATCCAATGTACCTATCTAGGTTCAACCATGTGTTGACTCAAGGTATTCACTGCAAAACATATGCCTGGCCTGGTGTTAACCAGGTACATCAAGGAACCAATCAACTATCTGTATCCACCAAATCTGAAGATTTGTCACTCAAGAGCTTCAAATTTATCGTCATCGGTGTGGCCACGGACTTGCAGTCCACCATCCCGAATTTCTTCAGGATTTCAACAGTATATTTTCCTTGGTTAAGGAAAATCTCATTTGATCTCCGCCACACTTCCAATCCCAAGAAGTAATGCATCAAACCTAGATCCTTCATCTCGAACTCTAAAGCGAGCTCCCTCTTACACCCATCAATGAACTTCTCGTCCCCTGCTAGAAACAAGTCATCTACATATAGAACCAAGATTAATGGGCATCCATCCTCAACCTTATAGTAAAGGTTAGGATCTGCCTCACTCTTGGTAAATCCCAAGCTCATCAAATATCCATCTATCCTGGCATACCATGCCCTGGGTGCTTGCTTCAGCCCGTACAAGGCCTTCTTCAGTCTGCACACATGGGACTCCTTCCCATGGATCACGAAGACTTGTTGCTGTTCTATGTACACTTCTTCCTCTATTACACCATTCAAGAAAGCAGTCTTGACGTCCATCTGGTGTAATTTCCATCCCATTGCGGAAGCAATCACAATGATTGACCTAATGGAAGTGTATTTTGCTACAGGAGCAAAGGTTTCATCATAGTCTTCTCCCTCTTTCTGAGAGAACCCTCTAGCCACAAACCTTGCCTTGTACTTCTCTATGCTGCCATCTGCAACATGCTTGATCTTGTATATCCATTTGGAAGTCACAATTGACTTCCCTTCTAGTCTCATAACGACCTCCCATACATCATTCTTCATGATGGACTGATAGTCCTCCATCATGGCATCCTTCCATTCTGGCTTCTCAACAGCTTCTTCAAAAGTGGAAGGTTCTGAATCAATGATGTTGCTCATTAGTGCCACATAGTTGGAAAACTTATGTGGTCTCTTGCTCTCTGTAAAGGAGCCTTTGGGAGCTGCATGTCCTTCATTTTCCTGCAAGGTGTTCCGAAGCCAAGCTGGTCTCTTCCTGGTAGCCACAGCTTCTTCAGGTAGATCTACAGGTCTTTCTGACTCTACCATATCATTCTGAACTTCTGGGATGGTTTCTTCAGGTGCAGAGTCTACCATGACTGCATATTTGGGAGCCTCTTGCTCTATTTGGTTCTCATCTATGTGAGATTCCCTTGATCTTCTGAAGGTTTCATCTTCGTCAAATGTTACATCCCGGCTGATCTCGATCTGTCTCTGCCCTGGAATGTAAATTCTATAGGCCTTCGAAGTCTCACTGTATCCAACGAATGTGCGCTTTTTTCCCGAAGGTTCCAATTTCGTTCTCTTTTCCTTGGGAACATGTATAAACACTAGACAACCAAAAATCCTTAAGTGACTGACTTCTGGCTTCTTTCCGGTGAACTCCTCTTCATGTGTCTTGTTCCCCAATATCTTATGAGGGCTTCTGTTCTGCACGTATACAACTATACATGATGCTTCTTTCCATAAGTGCATGGGTAGGCCCTGGTCATGTATCATCGCTTTTGCTGCTTCTATGATGGATCTATTCTTTCTTTCTGCAACCCCATTCTGCTGGGGGTTGTAGGGAGTTGTAAGCTCCCTCTCAATCCCTTCTTCTTGGCAAAAGTCTTTAAACTCCTTTGAGTTGTACTCACCTCCATTGTTAGATCTCAAAACTTTAATCTTCCTCTCAGAGAGATTCTCAACTAAAGCCTTGAACTCTTGAAACTTGTTAAGGACTTCATCTTTTGCTTTCAAGAAGTAGATCCATGTCTTTCTGGAATAGTCGTCTATGAACAACACATAGTATACAAAGTTGCCAAGTGATGGCACTGTCATCTGTCCGCATACATCAGAGTGTATGATGTCCAAAATACCTTTGGATCTACTATCACTGCGTGTAAAGCTTCCCTTGACATTCTTGCCAAGTGCACAACCTTTGCATACTCTGTCATGGTCTATCTGGATTTCTGGTAGACCTGTAACCATTTTGCTCAAAATTGGTAATGCTCTATAGTTCAAGTGAGCAAGCCTTCGGTGCCATAGTTCACTGGACCTAACACTATTGTGTACAAGGGCTTGTTCTTGGTGTCCCTTCAACTTATACAGTCCTCCCTCTCAGACACCAATCACAGTGGTTTTATTTATGCTTGAATTCTTGGGCCATAGAAGGACTTGGCCATCCACAAAAGCTACCCTAAAACCTTTATCTTCTAAAGATGAAATAGATAGAAGATTCTTCTTTAAACCTTGTACAAAGAGTATATCTTTAATTGAAAGAGGGTTACCCGAGTCAAGTTGTAAGGAGGCTTCTCCAACGCCTTTGATTGCATGCTTGGAATCGTCTCCAAGCACCACTTGAAGTGAGGAGTCCTTTTCTGTTAAATTTTGATAGAGAGTTTCTGAATCTGGTCATATGCTTGGAAGCACTGCTATCTATGAGCCAAGTATCGCTTCCTTGAGTGATGGTTCCGGTGAGTGTTGAAATGAATACAAATTCTTCATCTTTGGGTTTGTGTTCTTCAGCATCAACTGCATGTCCATGGTGCTTCTTCTTCTTTTCCTTCTCATGTTTGTGAGGAGATTGTGCAGCATAATGTCCCATCCTTTTGCAATTGAAGCATTGAACCTTTGACATATCCCTCTTACGACGTGGCTTCGTAGACTTCCTTGGACTGCCTTCTTCTCTTTTCGTTCTCTTCTTCACTTGTGCTGCAAGTGCTTGGTTTTCCTCATCATCTACCTTTTGTTTCTTGGACATCAATCTAGATTCCTCTTGAGAGCAATCTGCCCATAACTTGTTAAACTTCGGTAACTTCCTTCTTTCATAAATTCCTTGGACAAATGGGTCCCAAGAGGGAGGTAAACCATTTAGCGTGGTGGTTACTAGTTCAACATCTTCTACTGGATCTCCAATGGCTGCTAACTGGTCTTTGATCTGTGAGATCCTTGTAAAGAAGTTGGCTATCGTCTCTGACTTGTTCATAGCCACATTTTTGAGTTGATGCCGTAGGGTAAGCTTCCGACTGGTGTTCTTGCTTTCATAGAGTCTGGTTAGGGCATCAAACATCTCCTTTGCAGTCTTTAGTTTTGATACATTGGGTATCAGGTGATCCTTGATTGAGTTTGTCAAGATCCTCTTGGCCTTGACCTCATTCTTCTTGAACTTTGCCTTTGCTTCTTCATCTTCGGGTTCTGGAAGCATCTTCTTGACGTGATCCAATAATTCATTCTCTTCTAGAATGAGTTGTGTTCTATGCTTCCAGGATCTAAAGTTATTTGCTCCATCCAATCTATCTTCAACTCTCATACTGGTTGACATTTTTGTTGGTAGAAACCCTAGCATTGAAAAACCTCGATTTCTCAAACTTCACCAAACTACACGCTAAGGGTTTCAGGGGGTGCGCTAGGTTAGGGCACACTACTCTGTGAAGGAATTATTCCGAACGTCCTTGGGATAGTGCTCAATGAGCTTGACAAGTATTGCAACTGCAAGATGCTGCTGTAGCGATCTTCCTTCCAGTGGTCAAATTGTTCTGAAGGTAACCAACTCTGATACCATGTTAGAGTTTCCTTATTTATAGAGAATTAGTGTTACTAGTGTTCTTTTACTTCATTACTATTAACATATATATCATGTACTGAGCAGTAGGAACATAAACAAGAGATAGAAAATAACACGAGATTTATCCTGGGAAAACACCAAATGGGGGAAAAACCCAACAACCTTTCTTAGATAGATTTTGTTCACAAAGCAAGTCCAATCAGTTAAACCCTAGCACAAGTGCTAGCTTAACCAGACATACCACCCCAGTTGCAACATCAACACCATACAAGGGTAGTGCACCTCTTCAAGGAGTAACACACAAGAGAGAGATACCAAAAGACTGAGCAATAATAAACTGTGCAGCTGCAGCTACTGCGTCACCTCCTCCAAACTTGCGCCTTGCTTCTGTGTAGCTGGGAGAGTGTGAGTGAGTGAACAAATGAGCCAAGACATCCTCTATTTATAGTCTTCCTGGCCACTAGACTGGGCCGACTTCTTCTCTGGACATGTGTCTTTTCATTATACTTTATTCTTCTGGGCCAACTTCTCTTCTAGGGTATTTCAATATCTGTTCAATGGATCTCTTGATTCCAGAATCTTCTCCGCATCTAAGAAAGGTCATCTAGGAGGGAAAGATCCTCCCGCAGCTACCAAAACATCAACACTTACTACCTGCAATAGAATGATGGAGGAGAAATGGGAAAGACTAGGAGAAGAAAACATTCAAATATTCAACATAGCATAATATACTAGTTTACAACACATGGATTTAAAAAAAAAAGAAGAAACAAGATTGGGCTTAAGATCCTACCTCTTTAGCTCTCCAATGGTGGTTGAATATGGTAGCCTTCAATCTCCCTTTCAAGCTCTCACAAATGGAAGCCTTCAATCTCCCTTCCAAGCTCTCCAATCGCTCTTCCAAGTTCTCCAATCTCCCTATGGAAACCTTCAATATTCCTTCCAAGCTCTCCAATCTTCCTTCAATCCCCTCAAGAAATAGCAAGAACCCTCTCAAAACCCTCCTAGCAAAGATGAATGAAACGAGAAATAGAATGAGAGAAAAATGGAGTGAGTGAGTGTTTTAATCCCTTAGAAACCCTAGCCATACCTTTTCCTCTCTTATGGAACCTTGTCTTGGTTCCAACTCAATCCCAAAACCCCAAAAAATTGCCAAATAAAGCCTCACCTGCATGGTTTCTTAGGGAGTGATTCGGGGAGCGTTTTTTAATGGCGAGAGTGCTCAGGGAGCGACCCAGGAGTGTTTACTCCTTGCTCAGGGAGCGATCACTGCCAGGTCGCTCCCCGAGCGCTCCTTGTCTTGGTAGGGAGAAAATTTTTCATGAAGGGAGTGTGCTGCCTGAAATCGCTCTTGAACGGGAGTGCACTTCGGGAGTGAGGGCGGGGGTGCTCCCCCGCAATGTAGTCCCTGCTGTCCATGAAATGCTGGTTGAAGTTGAATTTCTTCCAATTGGCTTTTGAGGGCGTCTACCTCATCGTGCAATGATTGGAAGGGTTGCCTATGGTTCACTGTCAGCTCAAGCACTGCAAGCACCTGGGATGCAATTGTGCCCACTCTGCCCTGGATAGAGATAACCAATGAGCGCAGGTCATCCAACTCTTGTTGAAGCTGAAGCATCCTTGAATTCGTTCCTTGCCTCCTGCTGGCCATGGTGAAGGCACTTCACTCTTTTTCGCCACCTTACGAAGAGTTGATTGAGACAATGCCAAACAATTGAGCTAAATTCGAATATGTAGCTGCGTGTTTCCTAATTTGGAGGGGATTATAGTCCTCCTCGCTGGTAGATTTGGTCCATAAATCCGTATGTCCTTTCCCATTCTGAGGTAAGATTTCCAGGAGCGTGAGAGATCGAACCAAGGGGGGTGGAAAGATATGATGCACGAGTAGAGATGGGCGAAAGCCTTTAGGGGCGTGAGAGCATACGACCCCTGTGGCTGCAACGTGCAAGCAAAGGAGGAGAACACTGCACACAGGAGAAAAGGAAAGGGGGCGGTACAGACTGACTGTCACACGGTTCGGGTTCGAGTTCGGGTTTGACAATGATTAAGTTCGATTCGAGTTCGAATTTTTTGATTAGGTTCGAATGAGGTTCGCCATTAAGTTCGACTAGATACATTTTTTAATATATATATATATATATATATATATATATAATATATATTGAATATAAACTTTAATAACAATAATATTATTATTATATATAAACTTTAAAATAAATAACATAAAATAATAAATATAATATATGACTCATATGTAAGAGTAATATATATAAAACATAATAGTAATATATATAATACATAATATAATATAATATATATTAAAAGATTAATCATAATATAAGAGTAATATGATAACTCATATATATAATATATGAAAAGTTATATAATACATAATAAATATTCTATATAGTATACCATATATATTTTATAACTAATCGTAATCATACTTTATAACCTATATATTCTATAACTAATCGTAATCATACTTTATAACCTCGCTATTCTATATTATTTAAAAAATAACCCTAAGCGACAATCACAGTTGGGAGGGAAATGAATACAAGTCGCAGACGAAAATGAATACATGCCACCATAGCGGCCAATAGGCGAATGAATACACGTTGCGAAGGGAAATGTACACGCCAAATGGCACAGTTACAGACTTACAATCTTATAGACCACCCACCATAGAGGGAACGGATACACGGAATGCAAAAGCCAGAGTTTGCAGGCTATCGGAAGGGAAAGAAATGTACAGGCCGTCCAGAGGGAAAGAGTTTGGTGGTGTCTGTTTGCCATTGAATAAAGTCGTCGTGTGTGCCATCAACTGCGGCCCATGGTGGTCTGGAGAGATACGCCATACAGAGCGAACCTGAATCGAACCTCAGTCGAACCTGAGACATACCTAAACTTTGTCTTGAGGTTCATCGAACTTCGAACCTCAATGTTCAAGTTTGGCAAACCTTGTGACTTAGCAAGCCGATGAAAGCAACGAACAAGGGGGATACAAGCCAGGAGGGATGGGTCCCATCTTGGTGTGAAGGTACAGAGAGACGAGCAGAGGGGCAAAGGGGAGGGAACAGAATGACGTCGCGACGTGGGACAAGGGAAAAAGGGAGGGGTAAATACAAGGGGAAGAGAGCCACGAGGGAGGGGAGGTAGGACGCGGGGCAAGACGAGAGGGAGGGTGCGTGTCACAATAGGAGGGAGCCAAGGAAGGGAGCGAGGCCCTCCAAAACCAAAGGTTATGAACATAAGACAAATCTATGCAAGAGGGGCTAAGGAGTAGGGCTAAAGCTTATCCTTCCATCTATGATTAGAGATCCAACTTCTCCATTAACTCCCTTATTGGCCAGTTTGTCAGGGAGGGAATTGAGGTCTTGCTTAACATGCCACAGGTAGACATGGTTGAATTCCTTGATGATTCCATGAATGCGAAGAAAAAATGATCTGAGACTCACATTAGTGGGAAAGGAGGAGGGCGTCAGGTGCTTGATTCTATTCTTAGATTCACCCACCACTGATAGGATTCCGATGTTCTTAGATCTGGCTATGAGCAAGCCTTGTAGGAGGGTGTAAGCTTCAACCTGGTTGTTGGTGGCCTCTCCTATGTTCCAAGAATAAGTAGTCTCTATTTGTCCTCTAGGGTCGTATAGCACCCCTCTCGCACCCGTCGCCCCGATGGTCTCATGAGATTTTAATCATTAGGAGGATCCAAATATTATATGGTCCTTATTGAAGATTTCATAAAGTTATGTGTGTATTTTTTGAAGTACAAATATGAGGGTCTTCAAACTTTCAATGAGTTTATGTAAAAAATGATTCCTTTAACTATTAATATGTGCAAAATATCTACATACATGGCATTTTTACAAAAAAAAAAAGGTCATGCGGGTGGCTACCACAAGCAAAAGTATAATTGGCTTAAAAGCCATAAATGCTAAAAAAAATTCCTTAGATCATCCATCATAAATTTAGTGGCGCTTGGCCATACAACATATAAGGCTTAAGTTGAGTGTCCCTAGAAAGATTGCCATGAAGGCACACAAAGGCATAACATCAAACATAAAGAGGTTAAATTATGTTGCCATTGAAATTAGACCCGCATTGGGTGGAGGATCATCCTTGACATTGTTGGAGGGCCCCCAACCCTCATTCATTGACTCTAGGTTTGGTACAACAACATCCTAACCATGATTTTCAGGTTGCTTTTCCTTCTCAAAAACCATCAGCTTGAGAGTCAGGAATTTTCCATTTAAGGGCTATGTAGGAGGGTTGTGTGGCCAATTATGGCGACACTTTGTCCTCTCCCTCATGTCCCAACTAGCTCTTTGCCTAGGCCTTACCTCACTATGCTGAGATAATCTAGATGGAGTAGAAGGGGACATAAATGCAACAAGAATCTCCCTGTTCATGGTGTTAGGTGCCCTTCCCTAGTATTCCAGGAGTTGGTGCAAGCATGTCACATCCAACTTAACCTTTTGAGCTCGCGCTGTAATCTATAGGGAAAGATTAACACAAATGGACGTGCTATTATCCTAGGAAAAGTCTTATCCACTGGCCTTTACTAAATAGGATAACATTCCTTTTAACATATTTAAAACAAAACTTCAATGTAACTTGAAACTTAATGGTCTAGGGTAAGTTGTCCCCTAACAGGTCATATTTCCATGGGCGAAGAATAGGGAGAAGTTGGTTATAGAAGTTTGAGGTGCACTTCAAGGTAGAGTTGGGAAAGGAACAAAATCATAAGAGATGTTTGAGGCTTTCAGGTTGATCGCAAAAAGTGCATGAGCGTTGGGGAATTTCAAGATGGACAATTCTATGGGCTGTAATAAGCCTGCCCAGGAAAGAATGCCTTTTTTGACTCCACAAAGGGTTTCCACACACTTTTAAGGTGAAGGAGTTAAGGGACCAAGAAAGAAAGCCTTTTTTGTCTCCACAAAGGCTTTCTGCACACTTCTAAGGTGGAAGAGCTAGGTGGATTGTTTTCCTTAAGCCTCCAAATCTTATTGAGTTTGGCATCCAAAATTGCTTTATGGCACAATGACCTATAACTATTAGCCAAGTTGTACTTTTTGACGGTCTTACACATATTCCATTTCTAGTTCTTTTGCAAGTTGTTGGGGGATTTAAGATCCAATTTTAACAAGAGGGAGTTAGGTATGAGCTCTTTAACATGATCCAAGGCCAAATTGTCATTGTTGGAGAGTCTGAAGTGCTTCTTCAACTTAGGCTTGTTGAAAATCTCAATCCCCAACACCTAGATAAATTATTACCTTGTGATTTTCCTTGCCGATAATTAAATTACAACACATAGGATAAAATATACTGGCTAGAAATAAATAAAACAATAGAAGCAACTGGAAACCAAACTTCACACATGCACACAAAAATTCTACCCTTCAAATCAATTTCTCATTAAAATAATATCAAAGCTTACAAGAGCTACCTTACTAGAAAAATGGGCCACTGAGGAAAAATACAAATTACAACAAACCTGGCAAATCTGCTCTAAAGAAAGCCTTCTGTTGAAGCTTCCCCTGTATGGCCTTGTACATTCCGTATGTGCCCTATATAGACTGTGCGACACGTACTCTAGCGCCTATGCAGTCTGTCTACTGCCTACACACGCATTTGTGCCTTCTGTCCACCGTGTACACATGCACTTGTGTCTTCTGTCCGTCGCGTACACACACGCTTGTGCTGCCTGTCTGATGCGTACACTCGTGCCCAACTGGTATGTATGACGCGTACGGCTTAGTCCACCTGCAAAACATACTCTGCCAGTGTACGACTGCTGCCCATAAATCTGTCCTTCAATTTCTGGTTGCTGGTTTTCTTCTCCTTGCTGCACTACCTGCACTTTCCTCCTTTGGACTTGATTTGTAGATGAAAGTCCTCCTTCACCTTTGTTGAGATCTCCTTAAATCATAGTCCTTCGTGACTCAACACTCTCACTGAGTTCTCCTTGTGTGTCTTTCCCTTTCACCTAGCCTTGCTTTTATAATCTTGAGTTTTTACCGAATCCAACATAACCCTAATCTCCAAAGTGATTGACAATTGAGATTAAATCTCACCTCACTTGAGATCAATGGCTAGGATTCATTTAATTCACTAATGCAAGTAACCTTTGCATTTTATTAAATTAAACTCACTTTAATAATAATAATAATAATAATAATAATAATAATCTAATTTTAAGGTCACGACCAAGCTAGACACCAAATTGGTGTATGAGACCCCCTTATTTGTGGGACAAGGGACACCCTCGACACAACGATTTGACTTCTAAAGTCTATAGAGGTATACATACCCTACCCCCCTTTGGATTTGAACTTGTGAGTCGTGACCTCTTAGGAAGAAACACATGTTCTTGACCATTAGGCACACTCAAGTTGTATATAAAGCACTTTACTTTAATAATTCCTTTAATTAAAGTAAATTACTAAGGTTGAAGGATTTGTACGACTTCCACACATATAGACACTTAGACCTGCGTGGAAGTACATGTTCGATGCTACAAACATCAACAAAGCTAAGGAAACCAATCTTAGTTCTCGAGAGTCAAAGATGTCGTGTATAGTTTTTATTCCTCTTCTGAAGAATCCCAAGGTTGAGAACCATGGTGTTTCAACTGAAATTTTCCTTCATGCAGGATAATAGGTGACCACAAAATCAATTTTTCATTGAATGAAAAGCCAAATTTTAATCCTCATCCCTTCCAATTCAAGAATGGCTCTAAATGCGAGATGGACTTCTTTGGATCCTAAGAGTAGGTGGATTGAGAGATTACATAATGTTTGGTCCTTTCACATCTCTTATAAGTTGTGGCTTTTTGCTTGGCTAATTATCTACCAAGGTTTACCAACAAATGCTCGTTTAGCTAAAATTAGCTTTACAGATGATCCATATGCTATGTTTGTGGCAAGTTGGAATCTCTATAGAATATTATGTGGGAGTTCTAGGTAGCTAGAAAGTGTTGGCTTCAAGTTCAACAAGAAGTTCCTTCAATGTTCCAATGTAACATCCATTGGAGTTCCACCTTGCTAGGGGATTCAAAGCATCTATTCTTCATGGGATTATGGCATTTCCTCAGAGATTCAACTTTGTATTTGCTTTGGAAAATGAGATGTAAGTGCATTTTTGTGAACAATGATAGTTTTATTACCTCTTTTCTTAGGACCCGATGGGAAGAGGTACCTTTTCAACTACTAGATAAAGGTTTTCTTTTGATTAAAGATGCTAAGAAAGTTGATCTTTTAGCTTATTCCAATTTGATTTAAGCCCTAGTAGCACTATGAAAGACACCTTTTTGATTTTAGTTTTACCCATCGTACATATTTTCGTAATACTATACATATTTTCATTGTATAATATAAGACATATATACTCAAAAATAAAAACAAAAATTCCAGAATGGCTTAATAACCTCCTAAGCTTTCCAAATGCTCTGGGCAACAAAGGTTCCATGAATTTTAACTACGATCAAGATGACAATTAAGGTTTGATGATTTAAGCTCAACCATTAGACCCAGATGTTGTGTAGAATTTTTGAAGGCATTCCATAGTGATGTCCATTGATTCTTTCCTCAGATGGTGAAGGAGTCATCCATGAAGTGCCCATTAACAAGTTGCCCAACTTCAAGCTTAGGGAGAGGAATACCCTTGATGAGCTTGTGACCCTCTTTGTGGGCAATCAAATATCCCATAGCTTCAATTGCTATCACGTACAAGGCAGGTGCAAATGGACATCCTAGGCATATTAAAATAAGAAGGCCCACTTCGTTTAACTTGCATTTATTGATAGAAAGGTAGGCCAAGGCCTTCGTCAACATGGTTTCAACTGCACCTAGTAAGAAGGACTTGAAGCCCAAAGCTTTGAGTATGGCTAGGATTGAGGGCAATTCTACTAGGTTAAACTTGACTCGGTCAAGTGATAAGTTTACCATTGGTAGCTTACAGGCCCATGGTCTTTAATGTGATGAAACCTATCTAAAGGCTTGGTGTTCTCCATTATAAGGGGCTTCAAGCAACCAAATTGGTTGTCTTGGCATTATTGGCCAAGGAAAATAAAATATATTTTCGGTAAAGGGTATCTAGGGTAAATCTCTTGTGCATGTGTTTTGTTCAGTTTTATGTGCTTGCTCTATGTTTGTTTTGCTTCTTTCCCAATGCTCGATTTTTCATTTGGCATCAAAGCAAGGTAGGCTTGGACTCTCCAACGAGAGTGCCTTGAGATATCTATGGGAAAATTGTAGTTGTGTTGTGTTGGCATTTGTGCAAGGAGAGAGTGGAACCCGATGGTGTTGGAGGCACTAGCTCTTGCAATGGTGATGGAAAGAAGCCTTTCTGTGCTCATGGTGTTGACTTGTTTTGTGGATTCATGAGGTTTGTAGTTGGTAGATCTTGCTAGGTTGATTCAATGGTATGGTCTACATGAATGCATAACATGATTGCTATCTTTGTGCTTTGATCGTGGATCTACAAGGAATGAGTGAAGACCTACTGAGATATAGTGTAGATTTGACGAATCTATTAGAACTAAGCCTATTTTTGCTACTTGGTTGTGGATCTATTGGATTTGCTATGCAAAAGTATATATTTTCTCATGGAGATTTGCTAGGATTGATTTCATAAACATGTCGGTGATTTATTAAGATCAAGAGACTATGTTTTGTGATTGTGACGAAGAAAAGCTCATAAGCTATTATGAATGCCATTTTGAGAAGACACAAGGAGTTGTGGCAACAAGGAGTCTTCAGTGCAATGTAAAAGAGACTCGTCAATATTTGAGAGCCACCCTTTTTTGCGTTCTCAATAGTGAATTGGATCTACATTGATCTGAACCAGTATGAGCATCCAAACATTTGTTGTTGGTGGATGTAGGGATAAGAGAACTAGATCGTGAGATTCAACTCATGAGAGATGGATCTACACCGGATAAGCTTTGAATTGGAATTGGTGTTCTTGAGAAAACAACATTTTGTAGATTTGTGGCTAAGGAGAGGTTGTGGACAATGTTGTTAGGGTGGCTCATTTTGTAGCAAAGAACAAAATCTGGTGTTGTAAAGGGAGTTCTTTTATGAGTGGATAGATTTGCTAGACTATTTGGACACTGTTGCCAAGGATCCATTTAGATCATATTTGAGAGAGTGTTGGATTGTGTGATTGGTGCCAACAAAGAGAGTCTTTAGGGGATAGAGGCTGCTTGTGGAACGAAGAAGCGACTTTACACTGGTTGAATGAGTAACAAGGTTACATTGGTGGGCAAACGATTTGATCATGCATGAGATAAAACTCTAACTGAGAAAGAAATCTCAACAATGTATGGGCAAAGTGTTCATGCTGAAAATCATTTTGTTGTTGAGCACATAAGAAATGCATATGAGAGCTTGAGATTGATAAATTAAAAAAAAAGAGGCTATAGTTTAATCCTTTTTGTAACATATGGGTTCAAATATGCTCGTGTAGCATATACCTTTAATCCTGTATGTGTTCTTTACACAAAGTTGTTGTAATGTCGTGGTCCTAAGTGGACGATTGGTTAGTGTGAGCCTTATCCCAGGTGTCAATCCTTTTGTTTAAAGTATTTTATGCTTATGTGATGTTTGTTGAACTCCACAAGGTTGTGTAACTCACTCTTGTTGGCCATGAGTTTATGAGCCATATTGAGAGCAAATGGTGAATTGCAAAATGACAAACTGCAGGGAGAGGATGAAGAAGTACTCGGTACATGTAACTGTATCTGGAGCATGAGTGAACTGGGAAATGAAACTGGTTGATGTTTCATAGCATCATATGCTTGAGTATACAATGGTAGGCATTTTGTGGGTTTGGAGTTAATTACATGTAAATGGGCATATTGCTATAAGACTAATTTAGGAATGCATACTCCTGGTTTTGTGGTTCATTGGTGTAATGTCTACACCTAGGTTATAGAATTGGGGGGGCCAAGTTGTAATCCTGGATACATGGTTAATAAACTTCGAGGGCGAGGGACATGTGTCTATCCTAAGTCAAGTTTAAAGGGAGGTCTATTAGGTTATTCTTGTCTTGGTCAAGTGATGGGTTTACCATTGGTAGTTTACAAGCCGAATGGGTAGCCTAAGGTATTCAACCCGATGTGATGAAGCCTATTTAAAGGCTTGGTGTCCTCCATTTTAAGAGGCTTCAAGCAACCAACTTGGTTGTCTTGGCATGATTGGCCAAGGAAAATAGAAGATATCTTCGGTAAAGGGTTTCCAGGGTAAATACCAGGGTAAATCTCTTGTGCAGGTGTTTGTTTAGATTTATGTGCTTGCTTAGTGTTTGTTTTTCGTCTCTCCTCGTGCTCAATTTTTCACATTCAACCCTATCATATGCCTTTTCAAAGTTGATTCTTATAAAGAGAGTAAGGATTGAGCATTTGTCCCACTCCATGCCTTCCGAAACCACTATGATGTTATCCAGAATGAACTGCTCTTTGTTGAAGCTAGCATTTTCTAGGTGAATAATCTTGGGCGAAATGTGCTTCATCCTCAAGGTCAAAGCTTTGGCCAAGATTTTGTAAGATACATTTAAGAGGGTGATACGTCTCTAATTGGTGATGAGCTTGGGGTCACTAGATTTGGGAATGGAATGGATAATTCCTTTGTTGATATTGGACCCTAGTGATTGCTTTCTAATAGCTCCACGTCTTAGATGACAAAATCCCAAGTCTCCTTATAAAATTCACAAGGGAAGTCTTCTAAGAAACTTGTTCTCATCCATATCTCACAAGGCAATTATCAATTCGTCCAAAGTTAGTGATTGCTTGCTCAACCTTGTTTGGGCTTTTGAAGGTTTCTGTGGGACCACATTGAAGTCTGTTTGCATGGCCACCTTACATTGTTTAGTAATGCCTTGGGATTGTAAAACCATTTTGTAATGAGCAACACACTCTTTTTCTATATCCTCTTGTTGAGTAAGCCTCCTCTTTAGGGTTTTCATGGGAACTATTTTTTCCATTACTTCTTTCAAAGCTAGACTATAGGTCGTGTTGCTGCCTTATACACACCTCAGGTAACGTGGAATAAATCTTCAATCCACTGGGTGTGTCTTTGGGGGCAAGTTTCGAGTCAAGGTGCTGTCACCTGATCCTCAACTCCTTTGTCTAGGCCAACTCCTAGTGAAGCCAAAGGGGTTAGTCCCTAAAGAAAATAATCTAAGGCTTGAACTAATCTAAGTACAAGAAATAGAGTCTAGGATTTTATTGCAACAAGAACTGTATAATAAAGAATCAATCTACACTAGCAACATATAATTCATTCACTTATCAAAGGATACATTCAGTAATAATAAAGCAAATGAGATACATCAATACATTACTTCAAATGAAAAAAGCTTGCAACGTAAAGACTTGAAGTAAATGGCTTAAAAGTAAAAGTGAGACCAGTGCCAAATATTGCGAGATGTATGTAATGCCACCAAATGAAGTTTGCCGTATGAGTTGTCCTTGCAAAATTTCAATTAGAGTTGATTAATGTTTATTGTGAAAGTGACTCTTGTGTTTGCAAGCCACCTTATGTGTAATGTGTGCTAAGTGTTGCAGAAAAATAAATATAATCTAGGTGTGGCCTCTAAGAGGTTATCCTTCAAATTGGAATTTGTTGAGAACTTGCCAAAGCCCAAATGACTTCACCAACAAGTTCAATAGAGATGCTGGATGTCCAATGGGGAGAAGCTAGATTTCAAATTTCCCCTCTGACTTCACACACAATCTCTATGTGGTTTCCAATCAAAGCAATAGCAACTTAAAGATTTCCCTAATTAAGCTACTCCACACTGACCAGCCCCGATTCTGATGAGTTCCCCAGATTGAGCTAGGCTCGCAAGGGTTCAAAGCATACACTGGGGAGTTGAGGGAAATTGTTTATTTTACCAAATTGAAAAGTAGAAAGTAAATTGCAGAAAGAAAATCTAATCTAGCAAAAATATCTAACTAAATTAATCTAAAAATTGAAACTAACTAATGTGTTGTGGTGCTTGTGATAAGTTTTAAGGTTTATTTTAGCTTTCCCTTTAGATGTGAATTGTAAACTTGAGCCAAAATTGCAAAATTGAAATAATCACAAAAGACATCATTCCCCCTAGGGGAGATGAAGTGTGGGAGCTTGTAGCCCCACTGAATTTATTTATGGATTTACAATAATTTTTTTTGGAGTGACTTGTGATCATTCATTAGGGGGTTTACAAGTCTTTACAATGTTTACAATGAGTTTATTGATCAAAGGGGTGCTCTCGGGGGTCCCGAAATGTTTAAATCCGCCCAAAACAGACAGAGTTTCCCTTTGGCTGTTCGCTAAACCTGCAAAAACAGCAAGCAAACAACAACGAAAAGTGCCCAAAAACACTTTAGAAGTGTTTTGGACTAATGTTCGAAAAACCCAAAAAATTCGAAAAAAAGTAAACTTTAACTAAGAAAAGCAAGCTAGAAAGCTTGTTTCCTTAGGGTCTGTTGACCGCCTGTTTAGCACAGAGGTCAACTCATTATCATGAAGATTATTCTATGTCAGAGACAGAGATGGTTCTACTGGGTGTTTTATACACCAGCACTTAAATTTTTGTAAACGGGATTTCCGCACCCCCGCGAGGGTATATAATGTAATAATGTCTGCATGGATCATAGTTAGGTCAGGTACCTTGGATGTTGACATCAGGGGAGTTCCTTTCATCGAGGGTTTTTTCATCTCAGGGGATTAATGTGGCCTAACTAGTCAGGTTAATCTCCATTGAGTTTTTCCCTCCCAGGCTTCCTCCAAAGTGGTGGAAGGCGCTCTGATGATCTCGTTCATTGAGTAACCTCTTAGGATTATTGTAAATGACCATGCTAGACAGTGTCTGAAGTTTCGCGGAATTCCGTCGAGTCTAGAGTAGTTTTTTTTAATTAATTAAATATTTAAATATTTAATTAATTAATTATTTTTTGAGCTAAATATTGTAAAAACTTCGTGTTTGGGAGAAAGATAGGGGTATTTGTGCTCAAAATGAATGGAATAGCACTCCCTACACCCATAGACCAAGTTTCAGCTCAGTCAGACTAAGTTAACATGGTCTTAGTCCACTCAGAGTCAGTTAGAGTCAATAACAACAATTTTAATTGCTAAGGTGATATTATTAAAATATCACAAAAACATTGTAATTTTGAGTTAGTGAGTGGATGTTAAGGTGGCAATGAGCAAGTTAGACCCT
>JASDQU010684867.1:72331-92284 GCA_032191745.1 Picea mariana | reverse complement strand
ATTTATGATAAGGAAGTTTTTGCTGGGTTTTCTTCCCATAGAGGGTTTCCCAAGATAAATGCCGTGTCTCTTGTGAATGTGTATTTCTTAGTGATCTTGTTCTTATGATGCTCTTATCTATTGAAATGCAAAGAACTATAATAATGGCACAAACATTAACAAGCATGAAAAACATTGCCCACACATGCTCTACCTTAGTTGGCATGTCCAATTAGTTATTTATTTTACGAGTCCCTTAATTTTTTGCGAGAAACATTTTACTGTTCTCGGGATCCCAGGGCGAGCATCTGGAAGGTTTATGATTGGATTTTATCTTTTTCCAGCTACAAGCCTTTGGGTCTTCAACCCCTTCTTCCCATGAAATGAGGTACATGCCCTTCTTGGGTCAATAAGTCCGATGACCTAAAAGATGGGGACATGGAAGAGAAGAAGTAATGGAAAGTGGTAAGTATGAGTGGAAACAGTACGACAACCCTTCAAGGAAAACCCTTAGTTACAACTCTTTCCCCAAGGGTGGCCACTTACTAGGAAATCATGACACTCACCAAGGTGAAATAAGGCAAAAAGCATAATTTTGAAGCAAAACGTTCCATAATCAAGAGAAGTTTTAATGCAACAGATTCAAATGCCCCAAGTATTAAAGTGACACTTACCACGATACTTGACTTGTTACCTCATGGAGCAAGATCCATTGTCTTCCAGAAGCAAGCTGGAGTGGTGAATGCCATCATGAAGAATGGAGAAGTATGGTGGTGAGGTGGGGCTCCATCTGTGTAAGTGGACACTATCAGTCAATCCATCTCTTGGTACTCCATGCTTGCAACTCGAGGGCCTCGAGACATCATCTCCTCAGTTATCCCTAGGTATGGGGAATAACATCCGGCTCCTACTTGGGGACATGTACTCGCCGCAAAGTGCATGAGAACCTCAACATCTCCTGGTATGACGTGTGCCTACACACATGGAAACGACAAACTGTAAAATCCAGGGTGGCTCACTCGCCCTTTGTCCATATGATGAAAATCCAAAATTTCAAAATTGACAACTAATCTTAAAAATAAAATTTTGCACTTTTTCAAAAATTTCTACAACTAACATATAATATGATAAAATCAAATGATGTAAAACAACTATGCAATAATGCAAGTAGAGAAAAATGAAAAATCAGATATGACATGCAAACATTAGTAAATGAACTAAATTATCATGAATGAGCAAATGCAAATGCAAGGACAAGCAAATGACGTACCTACTTACTAGGGTCCCATGGCCTTGTAGATCAGGTTCTGAAATTGTCAAGTGAAATCGTACAACCAGTGCAACCACTTGTTCAACATCCACCAAAGTGCTTCTCCCTATGCTTAATTATAAAGTATACCAAAGAGAAGTTAAGCACATAATAATCATGAGTATAAATAAGCATATAATCAATCATATAAAGCAACTGATAAAGGTGGGTGGGAGGGAGAAAATCTTGCCGGAAAGAAAGGCCACAAATCTGATCCACCCATTGATGAAGAGGGCTACCATGTATAGATGACGACTCATTTTCTTCCTTGTCAACATGACCACTGCTTCTTGAAGACTGAGGTGAAATGAGAGATTGGAAGAAAACCGCATTGCTTCCCCAAGAGGAAGACAAGAGATAAGGGACAACCTCATGTCTGGAGAAAGAAAATCGTTGCCTCTTCATCTGTACATCCTTGCAAAAAGCCCCAATATGAAAATACTTGCGTTCTGTAGTGTGAGTCTTTGACTGCTCTGCGTTGGCCACGACATGGTGTCCACCAAAATCTAAGTACAAGGGTGGTTGGAATTCTCCATAGAACAAATCTGAATCCCCAAAAGGATATGCGTCACAACTCTCATAGGATGATTGATGAGTATATTGCGACAAGTCATCCTCTGGTGGATGAAAAACGTTTGTGATAATATCATCATCAGGCTGCCAAATATATGGATCACCCACCTGTTAAAAGTAGTCCTCCGAAGAAATGATTTCTGCATTCTTTACCTAAAAGGTGCCCTCGATATCGTAGATGGGATCTCCATAAAAAATGAAACAACCCATGTCCCATCTACGCCTCCGCATACATATAAAAGTGTCTATATGCTCATCTACCACATCCAAGGTTTCCTTCATAAGACCATATGTATGACTCAAATTTACCATCTCTTTGTCTTTGTGTGCAGGAAGAATGAAGGCTAGGGGGGCTTCAACTGGATCTTCAACACGATGCACTTCATGGAAGTCTAGACTGGACAATCTCATCATCCTCAAATAGGAGAGAGGATGCTAACGTTTCATTTGAGTTCTCAACGTGTTGCCCTTCGTGGGGGTCTTCTTCGCCGATGGATTCTTCGTCATTGAAACCATACTTTTCGACGATCATGGCACATAAGGAATCTACTTTATGACATGTCTCAGCAAGAGCTGGTGCTAACAAATCTGGGCCTTCATTTGGGTCCTCCTCAGGTTGTACTTTATTGGAATTCTTCCTTTTCTTTTTGGCATCTTTCTTGGTGGGCATGCTACTCCAACGCCTCTTCATCAAAATGGGCTTAGTCCTCAAAGTGGAGTGCTTCACATGTTTGTTCCCGAAAGTATAAAAAAGGGAACCCTTGTTCGTCTTGTCATCGAGATCCTGCAATTCATCGGAGTCTTTCTCCTCTTCATGGAGCTATTCCTCAAACAATGGCACATATTTTTCCTGAGAGAACTTTATTGTTTACAATGCCTTGATAAGACTGCTAATGAAAGCTTCATCTAATGGAGTTTTGATGCCCATTTGTCAAAGAAAAGGTTGATGAAACCTGTGAACAAAGTGATGCTCTTGGGACAACAACCATAATTGAGAATGACACTTCGTCTTGGCTGCAAAGAGCTCATAATCAACCTGATTCGTACGTCTTCATGAGTTATCTTCAAATGAGAAACAAATTTGAGAAATTGTAGCACATGAGAAACTGTCGACGTGCAGTTTCCATCGTATTGTGGACAATTATCTCTCCACTCCTGAGGATTATGATTTGGATACCCGTGGATATTCGTAATATCAATAAAATGATTTCTCTCGTGGAAATCCCACGGAACCATGGTCCCATTATCTTGAAAGACACCTTAATGGAATTGCCAGATGAGCTCAAGGGTCATCAAAAAGGGGAGAGGGTATTCTCCTCAATGGAGTCGCTAGATGAGCTTTATGAAAAACTCATCGAAAATAAAAAGGGAACTTCCCTCAAATGGAGTCGCTAGGCAACTTATGGGTAAAGGCTTTGGGATCAAAGCTTGCCAGAGTGTCGTTAGGGCTCTAAAGATGATTCAAAATCCTCCCCCGCGACGACACCAAAATGTTATCGAACAAACTGTAGGTTGGGCAAAGCCCGACCTGTTGACCACCTATTCAACTAGGGGGTCAACTCCATGTACCATGAAGATATGCACCATCAGGTGCTACCAAGTCATAGACTTTCTGGTTCTACAAGGCAGTTTTGGCCTTCAACACTTCTTTTTGTAATGGCATTTCCGCCCCCCCTGCGTGGGATTAATAATGTAATGGGTCTGCATGGATCATAGTTAGGTCAGTCCGCTTAGGACTTCATCATTAGAGGAGTCCCTTTCACTGAGTGTTTTTTTTCCTCAGGTTATTAATTTGGTCTAACCAGCCTTATTAATTTCCCTAGAGTTTTTCACTCCCACAAATAATTCCTCCAAAGTGGTGAAAGGCGTTCTAATGGTCTAGCCCTTTGGTAGCTAGTGTCTAGGAATGTTGTAAATGACCATGTAAGACATCTCCTAAAGTTTTGCGGAATTCCGTCAAGTCTAGATATGATTTTATTTATTTATTAAAATTGCCTAAGTATGGGTAATTTTAATTTATTTTTGATGAAAAATGTAAAAACTAGGTCCTTGGGCTTTTGATAGGGGTATTTGTGCTCAAAAGAAATGGAATGAGACCCCCTACACCCTTGGATCAAGTTTTGCTAGGCGTTTGTCCATGAGGAGTCTTAGTCAGTCCAAAACAACAATTTAATTGCTAATCTTGACATAGTCAAAATGTCAAATTTTGTAATCTTGAGTTAAATGGTTAGAGAGAAAGTGGGAGAACTTACCCAAACCCATACCTAAGCCATCCTAACCCCTTTCCTAACCTTTTACACTCCCTCACTTAGCATTCACTTCATACCACTCACTCCTCCAGGGAAGTTGTGCCCCCCTTGAGGAAGTGTTGTCCCAACTCAAAAAATTAAAGGATGATAACCCCCCTAAGCTATGGTGCGCCCTCCTAATGTCTAACCTAGACTATTGGGTGATCTAAAAGGGTGTTACCCATCCCCCTCACTCATCCCTCACCCTCCACTCATGCTCAAAACCCTAAAAGTGCACCCCCCCTTGAGATGATCAGTTTTACTTGGGTGTTGGCACTTGGAAAGCATCCAAGAGGGGTAACTTTGCCTTCCCACCCTCATTTCAGATCTATTCTCAGTGTATTGTAATTTGTTACTATACCCAAATCTCTCCCACTCTTCTCTCTCTCCCATATTGCTCTCTCTCATTTCTCAAGCTTGTAGCAAGTATTTTCTCAAGTTTGCTTATAATAGAAAAATCTTTGGAGGAAATCATTGGCATTGGGAGTCTTCTTGATGCTTGGTTGTGGATCTTATTGGAGGTGACTTGTGTTATTGCTTTCTTTCAGTTTTTAGCTTCTAGATTTAGAGTAGGAGATCCAAGCAAAATACTTTTCTTGGATAGATTTATAGTAGTATTTCTCTAGATCTTAGTGTAGTCGTTTTCTTTCTTTAGCAAAGTATTTTGTTGATGTTTTGGGATCTACTCACCTCCTTCTTTGTCTTGTAGCTTAGTCTCATATGCTTGCAGGTTGCTAAGGTTGAGAAAGAGTAACTTCAGATTTGGAAGTTGTTTATTTCACCTATTCTTATTCCTCTTATATTTTCTGTTATGTTATTCTGTTCTTATTTCTGAGTAATTGGGTAGATTGGTATTTTGAAGTAGATCAAAATCGAGTACAAATACTGCTATCTTTCATTTTAAATTTCTATTGCATATTAACAAAAAAATTCTGCAGGGTTTTCAGTCTTTTCTGCAGTTTTTTCAACAAGTTTTACTTGTTGGTTTTTGACAGAAAACGTGGAGGAACAACCCACTTGGGGCCCTAAAACATCAACAAAAACCTCCTAAGTTGGGGTGCATACTTTCCCAACACTCCTTTCTTCTCTTCTCATTGTAAGCAAGCCCCCAAAGAGTAACCAAGGGCTTGCACTTCTCTTAAAAATAAATTTCTGCATTTTTATTTCTTTGCCTACACCTAGGAAAGTGCTTGGCTTTGCCAACCATCCTAAATCGTGAGGCTTTACTTGCTGCAAATTAATTTTCTGCAATTAGTTTAGTTTTATTTCAACCCACCTTGACACAACAAAGGAATGCTTGCCTCCACCTTGTGCCATTGTTTGAGGTTTGTTTTAACTTAGTTTTATTTTCAAGCCTTTTGTTTTTTCTTGTTTGCCTACACCTTGGAGTGTGCTTGGCTTTGCCAACCCCCAAAATCGTAAGGTTAGACTAGTTATGTTTGCTTTCATTTTTCATGCTCAATGATGGTTTATTTTAAGTAATGGAGTAATCATATGCTAGTTTAGGCCCATGGAAGCATTGTGATTTATCTTGCTTTTCTTGCTCATAATTGCTATCTATTCTTGTGTTGGGGTACATTCAAGCATATTTTCATTTGTCTATCCAAGCACATCTAGTTTATTGCAAGTCATCCAAGCTTAAGTTCTATGGATCAATGAGTTAAATCTTTTATGTGCTTTTCCTTTATCTCTTGCAACCTTGTATGACATTGTGGTTTGAGGAAAACATCTACTTTCTTCTAGAAAGTTAATTTCGTAATTTGCTTACATTGCTCTATCATTTAAGTACTTGGCAACTTGCAAGCACATCTTGCACAACACACATTGCAATCACCCTAACTTAACTTTACTAACTCAATTTACCTTAGTCTCCTAGGCTCTAAAATCAACTAGTCTAAATAGGTCACCTTCTACTGACCCAACTTTGCCATAAAAAAGGAGAATTTAAGGAAGCAACGGGAGGTGCTAGATCGGGGACGATCTCACAACGCTTGGCGTCCTTCCCGGGAGTACTTCTATTCTTGGGTTGACCTGTGGAGCTAGCGTGGGGCCTTGTTTGCCTCACTTATTGAGCACCCAACAACTTTTTTGGTACAAGCGAGGGGAGTTTTTGGGTTGTCACTTAGTTTAGGATTCATACTCTAACTTAACAACTTAATAATCCTATTTAATCCACTATAACCTTGTGGAATTTTCAATTATCTATCTTTCATGGTTGATGCTTAATAATCTTGCAAGCACTTTACATTTCCTTTTACCTTACATGCAAGTTTATTTCAACACTTGGTGGATGTTAACTAAGTAGTTGCGCACTTGCCTTGGGAGGCTTCTTTTGAGCACTTTCATTTCAGTTTTGAGTTATTGGATTAACTGCTTGAAGTTGCGCATCCTTTGGAGGCAACTTCATTATTTGGGTTTGTTGTTTTGTATTTGTGGATGCCATTGAAACAACCCCTTAGAGTTGCACATCTTGTGGAGGCACTCTATGTTTGGATTTGTTGGCTTGATGTGTTGTGGTAACCTTTTGCTTTGAGCAATATTTCCTTTCCCTGCACATACAAGTTGTTTCAAGTTAGTTTCAAGTTAGTGTTTGTTTCCCTTCTTGTCCATAATTGTATAATTGTATCTTTGATGTATCTTTAGATATTCTTAGATTTGTAGATAATTGTTTATCTCATTTAGTTGTATCTAGTTCTAATTTTAAATCTTGTAAAGTCATTCTTTTGTAATCTAGTTGTAATCTTTTGTAGATTCTAAACTCCCTTAACTTTAGTTGACCCCTTGCCCAACCTTAGGCACTAGTCTTAGTTGACTTAGGAAAAGGGCTTGCCTTTGCATTGAATTATTGCACTTTGCATTGTTTGCCTCTCATATAGGCTAGATTCCCCCAAACCATTAACTAATTAAAATCAACTCTTAGAATTTAACTCTTAATTCCACATAGTAACTAGGGTCTGCCCCCCTTTGCTTCCCTAGGAGTAAGCCTAGATGGAAGAGGTTCAAGTCGAGGTGACAGTGGGCTTTGAACCTAGGCATTGTGCCTCCAAGGACACACTAAGCGAGTTGGACTTAGCTCACGTTTGCAAGTGTGTATAAGGACGGCAACACGACCCAAACCACAAGAGTGTGACAACTACAGGAGTACCTACCCATTGTCACCTTAGATAGACACTCCCCTCGCTTTAGTCATGATAAATCACCACAAGGGGGAAGTCCCTGTGATCTTAGGGGGATTGAGACGGAAAGTGATAGAATGACCAATGGATCCCTTGTAGGTCAAGCTTGGAGTTGAGGGAGAGGCTTGGATGAGAGTCTTGTTGATGAAGGATGGTTGCCAAAGTACTGTGTACCTGCAAGACAATGTTAAACCTGTCTGGAACAAGACACGATAGATATACAAGCCTTGAATCAAAGGGAAACAAGCCAAAAACCTTGCTTTGGGCAATCTAGTACTAAAGATGTATGTAATATCCCAATACATAGACACAAGTTTTGATGGTGAAAGAGGGTTGCAAAATGATGTTATCAACAATATATTAGGGAAGCCTTGTGGCTGTCGCAAACTTTTGCTACAACAACAAGTTCTAGCCACTAAAATTCACATGAAAAGCACTTGAATGAAAGCCCTTGACAAGAAGAATGATATCATTTTTGGGATTAACTGCGTAGAGTAAGTCATTAATCTATGACCCGTATCCATGAGTATTAGTCGCAACTGACCAATAATTCTGATGATTTGAATAGTCCACTTAGCACTCATTGCATCGGGTGATGCTCACAGGGGTGAAGAAGTGGGATTGAAACCAGCGAAATGAATCGCGTAGGATCAATCATCACTTCCGGGGCTTGCACCCGGTAACCAGGACTTCCCAGGTGGTCACCCATCCCAAGACGCCTCTGGCTTAAGCACGCTTAACTGTGGAGTTTTCCCCACAATCAAGCCCACTTAGCTTGCTACCCCATTTGCAAAACCTTAGCAAGTATTGTGCCTTATGAACTATCCAGTAAGAGCTCCCTTCACTCTTATTATTTAAGCATAGAGGGGCTTTCGCAGTGCAACATATTAGATATCATTTTTGGGATTAACTGCGTAGAGTAAGTCATTAATCTATGACCCATATCCATGAGTATTAGTCACCACTGACCAATAGAAGAATGATTAGCACTATTTACTTGCAATTTTCAGCAGTAGAGAAAGTGAAAAAGATGATTAAAGAGATGTTTGTTGCATCCCTAATGGTTGTAGCTTTAAATTATAGCAACAATAAGAATCACTTGGCTAAGCTAGACGCCCTAGTGGCTCCAACAAGCTTATAGCATGTAAAATTGATTCCAACTTGAACAAATGCAATATCTCCCAAATTCACGTTTACCAATGCAATGATTTTATTTTTCCAATGCAAATTAGACTAGTGCCTTTATCAATTGGGTTATGGAGTCTCTTGTTGTAAGAGCTAGTTGTGTTACCTCCCTAGGGGTGTAAGCCTTTTTACTCCTTAGGGAAAACAAACTAGCAAGGTAAATCTAGGAGTGTGTAAGCCTTTTTACTCCTCCTAGCAAACTTGTTAAGTAGCTTTTCCAAAACAAATAATGGAGCTTGGTGGAGGGTGTATTTCTTTACACTCCTCCAAGGGTTTTGAACATTAACAACCATGAAACAAGAATAAATACTAGCAATATGCACAAAATTCCTCACCAATTCCATTAGATAGCAAGACAAAACCCTTTTTAACCAAGTATTGTCCATCACAAAGCAAAGAGAAACATCCAAGAGAGATAGTGCATCACTTCTTCCACAAGAGACAAATACTATCATCCAAATAGCAAGAGAGAGAAAGAGATGTGATTTTCCCAATAGGGGCAAAAATTTCAGCCAAAACATATGTAATTCTCAAGTGTTATGATATGATAAAATGAAATGTCATGAATTTTATTTATACAAGGTCTCACTAACCAATTTGTCCACTTAACTAAGGGTAAAACACAAATAAGGGAGGCCGACCTACTAATGTGCCCCTTTACAACATATAATTTGAATTTACAAAATAAGTAAGCCCTAAAAGATGACGTCATCCCTCCTAGGTGTGATGTTTTGTCATAATGAGAAATTCGTTGAGCAAGTTGAGGAAGTCGTTGGGCCTCCAAAGACCTAATCTCCATGGTGCAAGGGTCTTCCTTCATCAAAACTGCCAAATCATCATGAAGTCACCAACACCATCAAACCGTAGTCCCCAAGTGAGACGCCATGCCCTAAAAAGTGACGTTTTGAGCCTCCAAGGTCAAACGTTGGGCAAAGGGGGGCTAGCTTTCCTCATCTAGGATGTCATCTCCTACCTCCAAAGGCAACGTTCATCATCTAGCTTCCCCAAGGCATGGGGTATGGCATGCACTCTATGGGCTTCATGCCTCAAAGAAGGCCTAAGCGAGGCTTGTTCCTTCACAAATGTGCACCAAGCAAGGTCTTGCAAAGACAAGTAGATGCGCCCTCCAAGGGTCTCAAGTCAAACGTATCATGCCAAGTAAAATCACATTTAATACAAGAGCCATCTAAACATGTGCATCGAATCTACCTTTTCAAATTAAACAAATGCTCAAAGACCCTATGCAATTTTCCAAATTCAGGTATGGGAGGGGTGTCATGATGCCCTATTGGGTGAACCAATTCCTCAAGTAGGGGAGGTTCCCAAGGCCAATCCTTTCTAAGTCATGTAGTGGGTATGAGGTGGATGGGGTTAGACTTCTAGGTATGGGGTTTCATGACATGCAAGGGATCGTATTGTCTCATTTATGGGTGCCTTTGTAGAGGGTGTGTTGCCCTTCGTTCGTGATGCATGATTTTTCCAAGCCTTTTTTCCATTAATTTATTAGAGTATTTTCAAGTTGACGCTGAAGTGGGACTTATATCGAAGCATGAAAATCATTGCCCACATTAACTCTACCTTGGTCATACTTGACCATGCTTCCCCAAGTTGAAGACGATATATGGGATTTCTACCTAAGCATAAAAAACATTTCCCTCACACACACTCTACCTCTATTGGCATGTCCAATTAGTTATTTATTTTACGGGTCCCTCAATTTTTTGCGAGAAACATTTCATTGTTCTCGAGATCCCTGGGCCAGCATCTGGAAGGTTTATGATTGACTTTTATCTTTTTCCAACTACAAGCCTCTGGGCCTTCAACCCCTTCTTCCCATGAAATGAGGTACATGCCCTTGTTGGGTCAATAAGCCCGATGACCTAAAAGATGGGGACACAAAAGAGAAGAAGTAATGGAAAGTGGTAAGTATGAGTGGAAATATTACAACAACACTTCAAGGAAAACCCCTGGTTACAACCCTATCCCTAAGGGTGGCCACTTACTAGAAAAGCATGACACTCACCAAGGTGAAATAAGGAAAAAAGCATAATTTCCAAGCAAAACGTTCCATAATCAAGAGAAGTTTTAAGGCAACATATTCAAATGCTCCAAGTATTAAAGTGACACTTTCCACGATACTTGTCTTGTTACCTCATGGAGCAAGATCCACCGTCTTCTGGAAGTAAGCTGGTGTGGTGAATGCCATCATGACGAATGGAGAAGTATGGTGGTGAGGTGGGGATCCATCTGTGTAAGTGGACACTATCGGTCAATCCATCTCTCAGTACTCCATGTCTACAACCTGAGGGCCTCGAGACATCATCTCCTTAGTTATCCCTAGGAATGGGGGATAACATTTGGCTCCTACTTGGGGACATGTACTCGCCATAGGGTGCATGAGAACCTCAACATCTACCACATCCAAGGTTTCCTTCATAAGACCATTTGTATGACTGAAATTACTATCTCTTTGTCTTCGTGTGCAAGAAGAACGAAGGCTAGGGGGGTTTCAACTGGATCTTCAACACGATGCACTTCATGGAAGTCTTCTTCATCAATGGATTCTTCATCATTGAGACCAGTTGCTTTTTCAACTTCACGTGCAGGAGGAAGGCTAGACTGGACAATCTCATCTTCCTCAACTAGGAGAGAGGATGCCGACGTTTCATTTGAGTTCTCAATGAGTTTCCCTTCGTGGGGGTCTTCTTCGCCGACAGATTCTTCGTCTCAGAAACCATACTTTTCGATGATCATGGCACATAAGAAATCTACTTTATGACGTGTCTCAGCAAGATCCAACGCTAACAAATTTGGGTCGTCATTTGGGTCCTACTCAGGTTGTACTTTATTGGAATTCTTCCTTTTCTTTTTGGAAGCTTTCTTGGTGGGCATGCTCCTCCAATGCCTCTTCATCAAAAGGGACTTAGTCCTCAAAACAGAGTGTTTCACATGTTTGTTCCTGAAAGGATGAAAAAGGGAACCCTTGTTCGTCTCGTCATCGAGATCTTGCAGTTCCTTGGAGTCTTTCTCCTCTTCATGGAGTTGTTCCTCAAACAATGGCGTAGAATTTTCCTTAGAGGACTTTATTGTTTCCAATGCCTTGGTAAGATTACTAATGAAAGATTCATCTAGTGGAGTCTTGATGGCCCCTTTGTTAAAGAAAAGGTTGATGAAACCTGTGAATGAAGTGATGCTCTTGGGACAACAACCATAATTGAGAATGACTCTTTGTCTTGGCTGCAAAGAGCTCATAAACAACCCGATTTGTACGTCTTCATGAGTTATCTTCAAACGAGAAACATATTTGAGAAATTGTAGCACATGAGAAACCATTGAGGTGCGGTTTCCATCGTATTGTGGACAATTATCTAACACTCCCCAGGAATATGATTTGGATACCTAGGGATTTTCGTAATATCAATAAAAGGATATCTCTCATGGAAATCCCACGGAACCATGGTCCCGTTATCTTGAAAGACACCTTAACGGAATTGCCAGATGAGCTCAAGGTTCATTGAAAAGGGGAGAGGGTATTCTCCTCAATGGAGTCGCCAGATGAGCTTTATGAAAAACTCATCGAAAATAAAAAGGGAACTTTGCTCAAATGGAGTTGCCAGGCAAGCTATGGGTAAAGGCTTTGGGATCAAAGTTTGCCAGAGTGTCGTTAGGGCTCGAGGTACGAATAATCATGTGGGGTTATAAAAATAGGAGGTACAAATGTTTGGGGGACATGGGATATATTTAATGAATTAAGAAATCTAAAGGGGGACAAAAATAAAGTAACCCTTTATTAAATAATTTATTATAGTGACACTTTAGTTTAATTAAGGTGGGAAAGTAGGTTATAAAGCTAGGACAAAAGTGAGTGGTACACATGAAAGGAAAGGGGTTAAGACTTTAATTAATTAATTAATTAAAAAGTGGAGACACAAATTAAAAGGGGAACCAGTTAATAAATTAATTAACTAAAGGGGATACACTTTAACTTAATAAAGTGATATGGATAAGTGGATTTGTGGGTAGGCATAGAATTAAAGGGAAATGGGTTTAGGATTAGGATATAGAGTTAAAGGGAAGTGGGTTAAGAGGCATGGGTAAAATGGTTTAGGGACTTTTAATGTACAAAAAGTGGTTTTATGGCGGGTGAAGAAGAGTTAGCGGGAAAAGTTAGCCTGATTGGCTAAACTTTCTCCATGGAAGTGCCACCTCATCCTATGCGCTTTTGGTCAAATGATGCCACGTAGATGCCACGTCGCACTGAAACTCTGCCACATGTTAGAATCTGAGCCTGCCACTTGTCATGGCTGGAGATGACGATGACTGCTAAAAATATAAATTTCCAAAAATAGCCATCTGGTCCCGAAAATTTAACTTGTCAAAGTTGACCCAAACTCTCCAAAAATGCTCGGGATGACTAGGAGAACACCACCATATTTCCACTGCTAAAAATAGAAAGTTGTTCGCATGTCCATGACTTTATACTCATTGGATTCAATTTTTCGCAAGAAATTCGAATCCACAATTAGAATTGACATGCAAGCCCTGGTGCTCAACTTGCTAAAAATAGAAAGTTCTTGCATGTCGCCCAGAAAAGTGCTGTAGGGCCTAAAATCATGCAAGGAACATCCCTGTATGCTCAGAACTGCTCCAAACTGTCAAGAGCCACTCAAACCATGGCTCCTAAAAAGTAGAAACACCTGTTGTATGTAGACATCTCTCTCAAAATGAAAAGGAACACATGCTAACTCTAACTCTGAAACAAAGCAACCATGTACCAATCATGTACCTACCTCTGATGGGAACCAACCTCCTGCAGAACACAAATCCTAAACTCTGGGAGAATCTCAAAATGCCAGCCAAAATAGTGCATTCTTTATCTTAACCCTCAAGATTTTCAAGGGTGAAAATCTAGGGGTTAACAATGGCGATTCAAGGGTTTGAGATTCCCATGTGGGATGTCGAGAACCATATGAATCTCTGTGTCTGTAAAAATGATGCTCTGTGAGAACTCTGTAAGATGTACCAATGATGCTATGAAAATATATGTACCAAAATATGCCTTGATAAATGTTTGGAAGGAAAGAAGGCCCTGTAAGCTGACAAAGAATACCCTGTAGGCTGACATGTGATACCAAAGCCTATCCAATGGGAGTCAAATCAATATAACAACTCCTATTGAAACACTGAAACATAAGGGGCCTCATCTAAATCCGCTACCCGCTACCACCCAATATGTACACTCCTCCCTACGGTAAATGCGCTGATATCGACACAAGGGAGAGAGTCACTTAATCAGATGTTAATAATGTAAACACCTGTCAAGTGCGAAGGAACACCACCAATAGTGACAATGAGTCCTAAGTTACGAGCACAACCTGTCACTGTGAAAGATGTTATGAAGTTGAACAATGACAAGGATCATCCAATCAAGACCCAATGATACTTAGCCTTGTCGGATGCGAGATAACCGCCAATGAGGCTAATGACTACCAAGGTGCTCTACTTCTGGGTCATCCGTAGATAATGTGGCAAAGTCGATATAGGATGACTTGCTGAAAAGAAGAGCAATGATGTCTCTCTTCCCTTAGCGCGAAGTGATAACTCAAGAAGATCAAGATGAAAGAACCAGGTACCATATCCCTATGCTGGATGGGGGGGACGACTGACTCAAAGAAGAAGACCTAATGATAAGAGATGAGGAGACAAATTCAAGACATTTCTATGTCTCCTCAAAACTACTCATCCTTAAGGCTCAATGCTTTAGGAACAATGACAAAACGAGACCCCATCCAGGCTCACTCTAATGATAGACACAAAGGCTCGACATGTGAAGGATTTTGACATTCAAATTTTATCCCAAGAATGACAGTTATGGACATCCATTTATTCAAGAAAAGAAAGACACACAAGACACAACCACATGCTGATATAAGTAGGCAAAAAATCAGTGACACTTATGCAAACACTGAAGTAGATAAACGAAGGAAAAAGACATTGCAAGGAAAATGTAGATCACTGTCCTAAAATTGTAAAAATTCAGCAAGAAGGAAGTACTGAAATGACAATGCGGAAAGGAAAGACAACTACCCTAGACCCAAAAGTTTTTACCTCAAAGTTGCCATGATTAAATCATCATACTCAAAGGACCAATGTAACCATGCAACCAAATGATCAGTCTGACGAGAGAGGTCAACAAAGTCAACCTTCCAAGGGGACCCACCATGAAATCTCATATGACCTAAAGCTGCCTTGATGTACTTGTTGGTGAAGCCATAACTGAAGGGTGTCGGTTGACTGAAGGCTGGTTGGGACTTAGAACATGGTATTTCAACAGTAACAAGCATGAATGCATGAGAGCCGAAACTCTTGACATCTACATGTTGAAATACCTCCATCCTTTTGAGCTCAACTGGGTCATGGTGAACTCTCATATCCAAGCTTTGATTAATCTCATGATCCCGAAGAACAACCTTTGGACATGGAATAATAGTCAAAGTGTAAGGGACATCATCCTCCGGTTGAACCAAAAGTGGGTCCTCCTGCTGTAATGGTGTTTGATCAAGCTATTCTTGGACCACTACTGGGATATACAAGGATGAAATCTCTCGTTGACTGATCTCCACTTGGTTAACCTATGGTTCCTCCTCATTATTTTGAAAATTTTCATCTTCACTAATGAGAGGAACCAATGAACACTCCTGAGTATTCAAATCTTTACTTTCATCTTCTTGGACCTATGCATGTGACTCAAATGGTGCAACTATTGGTTTTGGATAATCTACGCCTGAGGGATGATCATCTTTCTTATCTCTGGGAACCTGATACAGTGCAAGTTGTGGTTCATCTTCAATAACACAAACTTCTTGCACTTCTGTAACAATCAATGGTTGAAGATCATTGAGTGGAGTTACCCTCACTGGTTGCTCTGGGACATGGATCAGAGGGAGTTCACATGCTGCAAGATAATTTCTTTCTAACTTGACAGTGACAGCTTGCGCTTCCTCCAGATTTTGAGGGTCTTCATTCCTGAGAATAACACCAAAAATACCATCAAATGCCTTAAGATAAAAAATCAAAGCAACAACTTCTTTAGGCCTTACTCTGTTAGGAATTCGATTGTAAAATTTGGAAAAACGAGTGTTAAATTGGAAAACAGTTTCACTTTCATGCTTCTTAATAATTGAAAAAACTGTGCATAAGAAGGAAATGTCCTGTGTATTTGTCCATCTCTCAATGATTTTCTCCTGGAAGGAATCCCATCCATCAATGGAAGCATCAGGAAGGGACTTGTACCATGCTCGTGCCTCCCCTTTGAGGGTAGACACAAACATCCTCATCACCACATCCTCATGTTCCACATCAAAATCGCCCATTACTTGCAAAAATTTAGCCAAGTGATCCTCAACCGATTCTCCCAACCTCCTTGCAAAAAAAGGTATGTGTTTATGCCATTTATGTGCAAGTAAGTCACGAGGATAATCTGGGAATGCAACAAAACTTAGTGGGTCAAAGGCAAAAAATCTCCACCTTACTAGTGGCCTTACAACTGCATCCATATTGTTAGTCTCAGATAGAAAAAGGCACAACTGCTACCCTACTACTAGCTCGAGATGTAAATAAAACGAAAGATGAAGAGGTCGAAGATACACTCACCATAGTGCTCGCCGAAAAAGAACTTACCTAAGAACTCATATGCTTACCAACTTCGAGAGGAGTTCTTCGTGAAGGGATAATCTTGTTCCGGGGAAAGATGTTAGGGTTTGTTGAAACTCAAAACTAGAGCTTGTGAGGGAATCGAAACCGAAAGATCTTTTTGTGTAAGTCCCCTGTGGAGTCGTCCCTGTATCCCTTGGAGTCGCTAGGTGAGTTGGAAAAAATAAATCAATTAAAGTAAAACTCACCGATGTTGTGTTACCAAGGCTTGCATTCCTCGACAACGGCGCCAATTTGTTAGCACGAATTTCCACACCCATTTTGAGCTGATAAACCTGTTATAACAACAATGAAAGCTTGGCTAATTCAAGGAGAAAAGCCCCAAATTGTCACAGGCTAGACCCCTCTCCATTTGAGCTAGTGCTTGCTAGCCTCAAGGGGGAGTCCCTAAGGTGATTTGCCGCTGTCCTAAGTCTGATTTTCTGCATTTAATGACAAAAAACAGCCCCTGTTATGTTTTGGACAGTGTGTTAAAACTGTCCAAAACACTTGGGAATAATAATTTGTTTGCTTGGAGGGATCCTGCAGGGCTAGCACACAAAATATAGACGAGAAATAGAGAAAGAAACTGCTCAAAAGATCAATATAAATCACAATGAACAACAAGTAAAGTGACTAATCTAATTGAAAAAATTCACAAAATACCATCAAGAAATAAGGTTAGAACACAAACAAAAAATTTCTTTATTGATCGGCTCGCAAGAGGGTTGGTTGCATCACGATTGACAAGTCCACAACCGGTACAATGATCACTTTGCTCAAAGAAGAGTAACTAGACTAAGAACGAGAGAGAAGAATGAGAGAAGAAAAGTATGCTAGCTGCTGCAATAATCCGACCAATAACCAATGACAACGATCCCTTATATAGCTCTTGAGGGCACATATCCATATAGAGGATGAAGAGTATGCATGGATGGCCAAAAGATGAAGTCTATGTGCATGAAGGGAGACTTAGAGTGGACGAGTGAGATGACTCTATGTGTGAGAGGTTGAATGCGCATGAGAGTCAAGAGTGAGGATCTCATGTGTAATCAAGAGAGGACATGCACACTTACTTTGAGAGGAGATGCATGGGTAAGGAATTAATAGAATAGGAGTGTGAGGGATTAGAGGAAGGAAAAGCTAAGCACATGCCAAGTGGGAAAGATAAAACGAGTGGATGTGAGGTAGATAGCATAGAGGAAGCACGTGCATGCATGAGGGTAAAGGGAGGATGCACCTGCGCATGGATGGAAGACCAAGAGTAGGACGACCAAGATGACGTAGAGGGGAAAGTACATAACACACATGAGGGAGTACGCTTGAGGAAGAAAAGAGTGAGGGTGATGTGAACAAGAGCATGCACGTGAGGGAGGTAGATGCGTGAGGTAAGAGTGGGAGATAGCGTAGGATGACGTAGGGGTGTCTCATGGCTCCAAATAGGGGATAGGCATGCACTTTATAAAATGGGAAAATCGCATGGGGTTATAAAAATAGGAGGTACAGATGTTTGGGGGACATGGGATATATTTAATGAATTAATAAATCTAAACGGGGACAAAAATAAAGTGACCCTTTATTAAATAATTTAATAAAGTGACACTTTAGTTTAATTAAGGTGGGAAGGTGAGTGGGTTATAAACCTAGGACCAAAGTGAGTGGTACGCATGAAAGGAAAATGGGTTAAGACTTTAATTAATTAATTAAAAAGTGGAGACATAAATTAAAAGGGGGACCGCTTAATAAATTAATTAACTTAAGGGGAAACACTTTAACTTAATAAAGTGATATGGATAAGTGGATTTGTGGGTAGGCATAGAATTAAAGGGAAATGGGTTTAGGATTAGGATATAGAGTTAAAGGGAAGTGGGTTAAGAGGCATGGGTAAAATGGTTTAGGGACTTTTAATGTACGAAAAGTGGTTTTATGGTGGGTGAAGAAGAGTTAGTGAGAAAAGTTAGCTTGATTGGCTAAACTTTCTCCATGGAAGTGCCACTTCATTCTATGCGCTCTTGGTCAGATGATGCCATGTAGATGCCACGTTGCACTAAAACTCTGCCACATGTCGGAATCTGAGCCTGCCACTTGTCGCGGCTGGAGATGACAATCACTGCTAAAAATATAAATTTCCAAAAATAGCCATTTGGTCCCAAAAATTTAAAACTTGTTGAAGTTGACCCAAACTCTCCAAAAATGCTCAAGATGACTAGGAGCCCACCACCATATGTCCACTGCTAAAAATAGAAAGTTGTTCGCATGTCCATGACTTTATACTCATTAGATTTGATTTACCGCAAGGAATCCAAATCCGCAATCAGAATTGACATGCGATCCGTGGTGCTCAACCTGCAAAAAATAGAAAGTTCTTGCATGTCGCTTGAAAAAGTGCTATCGGACCTAGAATCATGCAAGGACCATTCCTGTATGCTCAGAACTTCTCCAAATTGTCAAGAGACCCATTCAAGCTGTGGATCCTAAAAAGTAGCAACATCTGGTGTATGTAGACATCTCTCTTAAAATGCAAAGGAACACAGGCTAACTCTAACTCTGAAACAAAGAAACCATGTACCGATCATATACTTGCCTCTGATGGGAACCAACCTCCTGCACAACACAAGTGCTAAACTCTGGGAGAATCTCAGAATGCTAGCCAAAATAGTGCATGCTGGCTCTTAACCCTCAAGATTTTTAAGGATGAAAATCTAGGGGTTAACAGGACCCAGATGCATATGTTGAGGAAAAGCATTGGAGCAAGTAACTACCTTGACACACATGTTGAGGTGTGTTAGGCACAAGACGATATTGGCCCACAGCTAGATGAGGAACACCTTTCACGAGGACACTTGGGGAATGAACCACCATGTAAAAGGGAGTGTTGGGCTAATAGCTTGTTGGATAGCACACCATCTTGGAGGAGGGAACTAAGCCCAAAGGACATCATGCTTAGAGGGTGCACCACCATGGGGTTGGGTAAAACCTTAGTGTGACACTTGCCATCCTTGTATTGTATAACGCTCCATGTGAGGTTGCCTTGTTGACTTAGGTCTAGGATTACTTGTGTGGACCTAGTCCATGTTTTATGTTGGTCTCCCTCACCTATTCTATATGACGAAATGTTGCAAATATTGTGTCAATGAATATATTGCCGAGGCTTTGAAAAGGAACTTATCAACAACATTGGGGGAAAGATTGGAAACTATCAACAAACTTAAAAGAATACAAAAATATTCATTTTTTCCAATTTTTTAAGCATCTAAAGCAACACTCTCTGGCCCTTTCATGGGAAAATGTAATAGTGAGTAGCACCTTTGTTCACAATCCCCTGCTTTCTCTCTTCAAAGTGAGCAAAAAATCACAAAAAACCCAAAAGTCTTTTGACTCAACCAATATTTTCCATTTCCTGTCCATATATTGCTGATATATTGCGATAATTTCAAAATATCATGATATATTCAAAATTTTAAAAAAATGCAATTTTTTATGGTAATATTATCCAGGGTTACCGGAAGCTTCCCCCCCCCCCCGCTTCGAAGCCCGGAAGCTCGATCCGGGCGGGTGCGTCCCAGAATCGCCCTTTGAAGCGCGACTCAAAAAACGGAAGCGCGATTCCCCCTGAAAAATCGCGATTCCTGCCATTTTTGAAGCGTGGCCTCTGAAGCGCGCTTCAGAGGCCGCTTCACGCACGCTTCAAGATGAAATACGCACGCTTCAAGGGGATCCGCGTTTTTTAGGAAAAAGTTTAATTTTTTTT
>JASDQU010684867.1:40403-72231 GCA_032191745.1 Picea mariana | reverse complement strand
ATTGATGTACAAATATGCATGTTTTCATATATTCTGCAGCTAATTTGTCTTTATACATATTTTTTTGAATATAAATGCAATATATATAAAAAAATTATATATATATATAACAGACGCTTCCCGAACGCTTCGCTTCCGAGGATTTTTGGAAAATGACGCTTCCGACGCTCCCGCTTCCTAAAACGCTCCCGCTTCGCTCCCGCTTCTGGCAACACTGATATTATCGCTGGCCTACCGGTCTAGAAAACTCGTGATATATCATGATGTAGGTGATATTTTCACAATATTTACGACTTTGATATGAAGGGAGGAGACAGCCTTTGCAATTGCTCATTACTCATATTGATGTACTCATTATTCTATCTTTGTAATTGTCTTGAAGAAGTCTTGTAGGGAGCAAGACCTAGGGTTTGTGATGTAAATCCTAGAGGAGACATGATGATGAATGCTAGTGGTAGGGATGAGCTTGGGTCTTAGCACTTGTGTGATGCAAGAGAAGAATACCTAGGGTTTGTGTGATGTAAATCCTAGAGCAAGAACATGGAGTGCTAGAGGAGTCTTGGAGCTTGGGGTTAATACTTAGTTTGAAGAAGACTTGGAGCTTATGTTGATGTACTCTTCATATTCCATTGTAATATTGTCTAGAGGTATTGGTGCTTGTGTGATGCAAGATAAGATAAGATGAGATAAGATAATTTTATTAATGTCCAATGAATAACCACAAAAGTAGGTCAATGGGACTAAAGGATACATCCAATGTGAGTACAAGGTAGAAGTGCAAAAGCAGCTCCCATATAAGAGAAAGAAGAAAACTGAAAGTATAGTCTAGGTAAATATCCGACTAGGCTAAGCCTTAGGTCTAGCTAAAACCAAAACTAAAGTGTATATAACAATATCATAAGTGCGGTCTATATAACAGTATCAAGAGAAGACTTGGGTTTGTGCGATGCAAACCCTAGGATGGAACAAAGGCTTGGAAGGTTAGTGCTAGGGTCTGTCTTGGATGTGTCACGTCATTTATTACTATTACTACTGCTACTACTACTACTACTACTATTGTTTACTTGATGTTTATTTATATATTTGTGTTCATTACATATGGTAGATGTAGTGTATGTAATTTCAGCCATGGGAGCATGCACATAGTTGGCCTATGCACATTGATAGCTGGTGTCTTTGACATTGAGGTATGTACAGAGCATGAGCACTTGTTACATTCCTGATTTTTAGTAGTGTGGATATGTAATGAGCTATGAACATGTTGGGGTCATTAGAGATGTAGATGGAAACTTCGTTGTAGCAAACAGCCAAGTTCAGCATATGTATGTTGAATTTCAGCGGCTTGGTCACTAAATTAACATAGGCCGGTAGAAGATTTGTATGAACTTTGAAGTATTGTATCAGCCATAGGCTGTGCAATTTCAGATCATATTCCATTGAGGTTGCAATGTGCATCACAGCCCAACATCTGTCGTGGGTAAAGCAGAAGTTAGCTAAATGAACAGACACCAGTATACGAGTTTCTCATTTGCTTTGATCATTGGGATTTCAATTTTCACTGGTAGAGGGTCATTGACTTATTGGTGAAAATTCATGGACAGAAGACAGAAGTCTTCCAAGGTAGTTCCTGTCCGTTGGATATACCTGATTGATAAAACTGTTGAGCACGGCCAACAATTTGACTAGTTGCAATTGATTGCTGAGAGCTTCACTTAGCAACTTGTCCTGCTAGCTCAAGCTAAGTATCGGGATTTTATATGTCCTCACATATTTTTTGGATTCTGTTAGCATTGATCAGACCACAAAGTTTAATCCCCAGAGCAGACAATGCCCATAAACCAATTGCATTCCACTTTCCTCAACTCCAGGCAACAAAAGATAACAGCAACTACAGGGTGGTTGAGGATACTGTGGCTGATCTTAGAGCAGAAACTGTTCTGCCATACCCTTGATTCAATTTTTTCCATAACTAACATACTTCAGGATATGGGGCACTGGTTTGAAGGTCCAAAGTTACCAGACTTGGAATTGGGAAAAACTCGGTGAGGCAGATGAGCCAGGAGTTTGACCTAGATCAAGAAGAAATCAGGAATAAATCAGGAAAAACTTGGCAAGTACAAAAGTATAAAGATATACACATATTTTGATGATTTTTTTTTTTCATTGATATTCAATAATATTGCCCAGCAGAGAAGAAACACACCCAACTGAGGTAAAAATGACCAAATCATGCTAATAGAGGGTTTTTATAAGCCTTGTGAGATAAGTTTGACTTGGTCAAACCAAGTAAGGGTCTTATTCACAAGTCAAATTTGCGTTGACCGAGTCAAAAAAATGCCATTCCATTGAACAACACTATTTTGTACATCCATCCTAATGATCTTTTCAGAGGACAAGGATGTGTTTGGCTTGAAAGCTGCTGTATGCTTAAGGCACAAAGGCACATCTCAGAAGTAATACGTGGCAATGAGTGAAGGCATAGCCACCAAATGGTATGCCTTTAATCTGGAGAGCCACCTATAAACATTGCCATCATTATCCTCCTGTATGGTTTGTGATTGCATTTTACTTAGTTACAGAATGTTTATTGGAGTCCATGAATCTACAGGAATTGAGATTTTTACTAAGAGTAGTCAACCTCAATTGCTATCTCTGTAGCATTTGGCTCTCTTGCAGGATTTTATTTTCGTTGTTTTAATAATTTTTTAGCTTTTTAAACCTTCGTTAATATTATAGTAACCCTGTATAATATGGGTATCTTCACAGCTGAAGCTATTCGTTGCTAAGGTGAATTCTTTCCTAATAAATTTTTATTTCATGTGCATGTTTTGAATCAATTAAGAGAGTTTCATGTCTTAAGGACCACATTGCCTGAAGGAATTCTATGTTTGCAAGTGCCATTAATCGTTTGCTTGTCACTTTCCTGTATATAGTATATACTTCACATTTATTTTTAAGGTATAAAGTGGTAGTTATTTTGTATGGCGTTTATTGTGATTTAGATGATTTTCCAATCTATTTCATAATGAAGAGAGGAGGCTTTCTTATTTTAATAACAGATGATATTAATAATAATGTTCCATCCTCACTCTAGCTTGAAATGCTGCCACAGGCTGTTCTGACAAGAAAAAACAGTATCAGTGGGGTAATGTACAAAGATGAACCAGCCATATTTGCATGGGAGCTTATGAATGAACCTCGTTGTCTATCAGATGTGTCTGGTCAGACTCTTCAGGTAAACGTCAATAGATCATTGTGACTGATACTTGAGGATTGGACAAGAGCAGTTAAATGAGTTGATGCTAGTCACCATTTGGCATTCCCAGTTATGGGTTGAAAGTTGAAACTCATTCTGCATATATTAGTGGTCGATTCAACTTGAAATGTTTCTATATTACTAAAATATTTTTCATACAGGTCTATGATATTATCTTCCTAAACAGGGAAGTCTCGTGCAAATCACTTCTATTTTATGTATACTCATTAAAGAAGTTTCTCCTGTGAATCCAGGCATGGATTACAGAAATGGCACAGTTTGTGAAGTCGATTGATGGTAATCATCTTCTGACTGTTGGTCTTGAAGGCTTCTACGGGCCAACAACACCTGAAAAGTTTATACTGAACCCTGGAGACTGGGCACAGGCACTTGGTTCTGATTTCATTCACAATTCAAGAATTGAAACTCTTGATTTTGCATCAGTCCATGCTTATCCTGACAGCTGGTGGGTAAATTCTGATGGATCTATTTTAGTGAAACACTTTTAGTCAAGTGGCAGAGTGGTGGTTCTTTGTTTAGTGTTATCTTTGGATTCCATTCTTTCTTTTACTCATTGCAGGTCTCCTTTCCATATTATAACAGATTTTTCCCTGAGTGTTATCAATGCAGGGTTCCAGACAAGGAGCTTGTGGACAAGCTCAAATATTTCTCTAAATGGGTGACATCTCATATTGATGATGGAGAGCAAGTTCTGAAGAAACCTGTGCTTTTCACAGAGTTTGGACTGTCGTCTCTGTGTAAAGACTATGAAGCAAGCCACCGGGACCTATTATTGAAGACAATGTATGATAAGATATATGAGTCAGCAAGGAAAGGGGGAGCTGGATCTGGATCTCTGGTTTGGCAATTTGTACTAGAAGGGATGGAAGAATATGGGGATGAATTTTCCTTTGTCCCATGGCAGCGGTCCTCAACATATAAATTGATTGTGGAACAATCCTGCAGATTGCAAACTCTTGTGGAAAGTGAAACTGAACCTGAAGGTAAGCAAAGTTTATCTGTTGCATGTTCCAAGCTGATAAATTAGTAAGATCACTTGTGATCTACATAATAGAAGCATTTGAAATGATAATGCTACACTGAACTTAAAAGGCAAGCAGACAAGAAGCAGATTACTGGAGGTTATACCTTGTTCTGCCAATCACATTATGAAGACTCTGTAGTTCTGGAGATACATAAACAGGCATCCGGCCTTAGAAAAGGTCTGAGCTATGAAGGGTATTGTGCATAAATATTGAATGCCATTGTTACTGTACTTTTGAGACCAACATGTGTTTGGGTACTATAAAAGTTCATCTTGATAGAGCTGCTGAGGCTCACGTGTACAGTTCAAAATTGCGATGCTGTACTTCTGGAATAATATTCTTTGCTCCAAGAAAGTTTAAAAGGGCTATTTTTTAAGCCTCTCACACAATTTTTGAGAAGAAATAGATTGGTCATCTTAAATGACAGTTATTATAATGGGTTCTTTTTGATGGAATAACTGTGCATACCTAGTACAACCTATACGTGAATTATATTATGTTCCATTTTGACATTGATGATCCTTCTCTGCATGAATTGAATAATGGTTTCTGATTTTTGCACGTTGCAAAAGGTGAAACAAATTCAGCTCTTCCACAATAGAAAAGGGACAATGGCAAGCTTGACCTCCCTCTTAAATGGACACGGGTGAATTGTTAGCAGGTCATCTGTTCATGTTGTTGATGTCCTATTTGTTCTAGACCACACAGAAACTGAACTCAGTGCACAAGTTGAAGATTGCTCATTAGTCACTCACAATACTTCTTTGTCTGCTTTGTACTAACAACACAAAAGTACTTGGAATGTTTTGTAAAAGCTTAAAAGAGATACAATAATGTCACATTGGGGCCCTGCTTTTGTTATAGGAAATTATGTGTTAGAACTATGAAATGCAAGGCCATAATAAACTTGAAATTTTCTATTCCTAGGTGGGATATTACCATAGTCAACTGGGGGAGGCAAACTGTCAATTTTGTGAATTATTTTCTGTCTACAGACCTGACAATTTCTATTTTTTATTGCTCATTTGAATGACTGTACTGTTGGTAACAGTAAATTAGAGTTTTGTTGGTCACCTTGAAGCAATAGCTGTTTGGAAGCAAGTGCTTAAGCATTTGGTCCTTTTCAAATCTTGCAAGGGCTAAAAGGATCTTATACCAGAGGGTGGGTAATTCGGAAATAAACATGAATGGCCAAAGACTCAGTTCTATGAGAATTAATCAGCGTATGACAAGCAGAGTGGAAAGACAAAAGGGTGAGGGTGATCATTGGTGTGCTGGCCACATGCTCAGTCACCTACTCGCCCATCAAAATGCAGAACCTTGATAGCTGCAAGAAAGACAGAAAATTAAATTAAATTAAAAAAATAAATAAAGGAACAGGAAAAGGGAGCACTGCAATGGGGAGCTGAAGAGTCAGGTATGCCTGACCTTCTGGCTGCCACCAGAAGAAAAGAAATTGGTCTTGGCTGTCTGATAAAAACACAGGCAAAAGGCAGAAGAAGGGCTTCTTCTGGCAGAAATGGGAAGGAGAATCTGATCAAATTCCTATAGAGCAGACTGCTAATGGCCTAGAGAGCCATGGTACTCTGTAAATCTCTGTAATTGCTGATAATAAAGATTGAGCATCTTCATTCCAAGCCGTTTTTTCCAAATTGGGTTTCCAGGGTAAAAATGCTATCTCATATGGTCAATTACTGTGTGGTTTTATGTAATCTGTGTGTGATTGTGTTTCTCTGTTCATTGGCTACATAGTTTCCTGAACACGATGAGCACATATTGCCATTTAATTTTCTGTTCTTTGTCACTGAATCGATAGTGTCCCACCAACATTAGCGTTGCTGCAGTTCATTCACCTACAGCGATTGATTTTAGCTTGATGTTTATTTCCTGTGGATTTTGTTGTGAGATAGATTAGCATTATGAGTTTGAAATTAGATGTGGCTTGAACACTTCATGTCTCATTCAATGGGCAAAGCCCCCCACACAACAATTTGTTGATTACCCACAGCATCCAAGAATTCATTATTGAGATCATGGTTTCATGGTTACGGTTCAATGTTGATTGCTTGATCAATGAGATGGTTAAACCCCTGGCTGCACCCATGTCACAGTTCATTGGTCTCTTGTGAAATCAGTGGTTAGTAAATCATTGCTAACTCCACACTCCTCAGTGTTGTTTGACTCTTATAATGAGTTTTTTCCTTTGAGCAAATTGGCAKTTCGAATACATATAGATACACAACAATCCCAAGCCTGGTAAATTGTTGTTTCCTTGTCACCCTTTGACTCTTATGCTGGATTATTTCTTGGGTCTGTGTGCTGAGTGAACCACCAAAAATAATAGTGATTGCATGGACTCCTGGTAAACAACATTCTCTGAGATATATTCCAATCAGCTTTGTTGAATCACTTGCAAACTGTGTATTTGATGTCACCTACAGCCATTCCATCCCCTTGACTATGTGAGGTCAATTTTTTTTTTCAGCATCCTTTGCCTACAGGAATCCACTCTTGCATTCACCTTGGTTTATTTAATATCTGAAGGTTTCTATGATGGCATTGGCCAGAATAAAGTGCTGGGATGCACTTCTATTTAAACAATTTTATTGGTTGATTGGGCTTGCATAGCAGAGTTGTAGAGAATCGAGATACGGTTTGAGAGCGTTCGAATCCTCTGTTGGACTGGGATATTGGCACCATAAGCATTGGAAGTAAGTATATCAAGCATAACGAAAGGTCTGAGTATTTCTTTTTGTAATATGGATCCATGTTGACGAAATGGACAGGCCATAGGCCTACCGTTTACAAATAATAAGGTATCGGAGCAGGTTTTGAAGACTCGGAGAAGACCTGCATGGTAAACACCCACAACGAGTACCAAAACAGTGGAGAAGCATTACTGTCAGGATTATTGTGGAGCAGAAAACACAGAATGGCAGGAATACCTCATGAAGAACATGATAGGGAAGATCTAGAAGCCAGGTTTGTTCGGTTGGAATAAAACATTGCTACATTGACAGAATTGGTAACACAGCTGTTGGTGAAGAAGGATAAGGAAACAGACTCAGCAGAGATTGAGCATGAAGAAGACAAGGTAGATCAAGAAGATTCCATGTGCAAGAAGCTCAATGACTTGGGTAAAGTAGTTCTTTTTCTTCATCTTCCAATCTTCTTTTAAAAGTTGAAGTGAAGCTTGAAATACCCATGTTTGATGTATGAGTTAATGTTGAAGTCTTGAATAGCTGGTTGAATCAAATGGAAGTTTATTTTGGCCTTTATCAAATGCAAGAAAGACAACAGATTTCTTTTTCTTGTTTGAAGATGATCAGACATGCTCTATTGTGGTGGGAGAGCTATGTGGATGCATTGAGGATAGGCAAAAAACCCATGATTATGAAATGGAAGGACTTTCAAGGCATTGCTAAAGTCACAATTTTATCCCATTGGTTACAAAGAGGAGCAGCTCATGAAATGGCAGTACCTTAGGCAAGAACAGGGACAAGGGGTGCAAGAATACACTTTTAAATTCAGGAGGCAAGCCATTAGGTTGGGTTCGCTTTGAAAGAGCAAGGAGTGGTGGTGAAGTACCTTGGAGGACTTTTCAGCCATATCCGAAGGCAGTTGCATCTTTTTAGTGTGAAAAGTATAGATGAGGTGAGAAAGAAAGCTCTCTATATTGAGTTGGACTCCAAGAAGGGGCAGCAGCATAAGGGCCAAGAAGAAACCAGCAAGAGAAAAGACACGAAGATGGTAGCCATAGTCGAAAAAAGGAGGGATCCTAATAGGCATTGCAAATTTTGTGATGTGGATGGGCACATGAAAGAGACGTGCTGGAAACTTCATCTGTGCAATTTCGTCCAAAGTGGCTGAAGTCCAACAGGAAAGTAAAAGCAGCTACCAAGACAAAAGAAGAAGTGGTAGAAAGCATGTGCAATCTAGATGAACTCATAGTTTGCACTACATTGCAGCAGCCAAAGGCGAGTGAAGATAAAAAATGCACTATTCTAAATCAAAGTTCAAGTGAAGAACTGGAAGGTAAATGCTTTGATTGACAGTGGTTCTCAACGTAATCTGGTTTTTGAAATATTAGTTGATGAGCTTGGTCTAGAAACTTATGATTTAGTGTACCCAAGTTCACTAGCATGGTTGCAAGGGAAATCTGTTATGAGAATCACTCAAAGATGTAAAATCAAGTTTTCCATTAATGCTAGCTATGTTGATGAAGTAGAATGTGAAGTTGCACCATTAGATGCCTATGAAGTGATGTTTGGCAGTCCATACCTATGGGATAAGGATGCTACTTTTTTCAGGAGAGAACAATTATCGCTTGGTCAAGGGTGGCAAGGCATACTTCGTCAAAGCACATAAAGGGAGAGAGAGTAACTCCTCTAGCAGCAAATTCGAGGCAGACAAGCAAGTAACAAGCAACCTTTTTCCATGATGGAATGGTGGATATGGAGAAGCAAATGGAGGCCATGTGCTTCCGTCTCCTCCATGGTCCAGCTTTTGGAGACCAAAAGCCTCCCATTGGGGATGTGATTTGAAAGTGATCCGAAATAAACTTGAATGGCGAAAGACTCGGTTCTACAAGAATTAATTGGCTAATGAGAAGCAGAGTGGAATGAAAAAAGGGTGAGAGTGATTGTTGGCATGCCAGCCACACACTCAGTCACCTACTCACCCATCAAAATGCGGAACCTTGATAGCTGCAATAAATATAGAAAATAAAATCAAGTTAAAAAAAAAGGAACAGAAAAGGGAGTGCTGCAATGTGGAGCTGAAGTGTCAGGGACGCTTGACCTTCTAGCTGCCACCAGAAGAAAAGAAACCGCTGTCTGATAAAAATGCAGGAAAAAGGCAAAAGAAGGGGTTCTTCTGGGAAAAATAGGAAGGTGTCTCTGATAAAATTTCTGTAGAGCAGACTGCTAATGGCCCAGAGAAGCATGAAACTCTGTAAATCTCTGTAATTGCTGATAATAAAGATTGAGCGTCGCCATTCCAAGCTGGTTCTACCAAATTGGGTTTCCAAGGTAAAATTGCTATCTCATAGCTGTGTGGTATCATTTAATCTGTGTGATTGCATTTCTCTGTTCATTTGTTACATAGTTGCCTGAGCACGATGAAGACATATTGCCATTTAATTTTCTGTTCTTTGTCACCAAATCAATAGTGTCCCACCAACATTAGTGTTAGTGTTGCTTCTGTTCATTCACCTACAATGATCAATTTTAGTTTGGTGTTTATTTCCTGTGGAATTTGTTGTGAGATAGAGCAGTGTTATGAGTTTGAGATTAGATGTGGCTTGAACATTTCATCATGTCTCATTCAATGTGTAAAGCCCCCCACACAACAATTTGTTGATTACCCACAGCATCCAAGAATCCATTATTGAGATCATGGTTTCATGGTTACAGTTCAATGTTGATTACTTGATCGATGAGATGGTTAAACCCCTGGAAACACCCATGTCACAGTTCATTGGTCTCTTATGAAATCGTTGGTTAGCAAATCATTGCTATCTCCACTCTCCCCAGTGTTGTTTGACTCTTATAATCAGTTTTTTCCTTTGAGTGAATTGGAAGTTTGAATACATATAGGTACACAACAATCTCAAGCCTGGTAAATTGTTTTTTCTTCACCATCCTTTGACTTTGATTGCTGGATTATTTCTTGGGTCTGAGTGTTGATTGAACCACCAAAAATAATAGTGATTGCATGGACTCCTAGTAAATAACCTTCTCTGAGTTATATTCTAGCATGGTATAAACCAATCAGCTTTGTTAAATCACTCTCAAACTGTGTATTTGATGTCACCTACAGCCATTCCATCGCCTTCACTGTGAGGTCATTTTTTTTTTCAGCATCCTTTGCCTACAGGATTTCACTCGTATGCATTCACCTTGGTTTAATTAATATCAGAAGGTTGCTATGATGGCACTGGCTGGAATAAAGTGCTTGGCATAGATGGAGTGCTGGGATGCACTTAAACAATTTGATCGGTTGATCGGGTTTGCATAATAGAGTTGTAGAGATGGGGTTTGAGAGGATTTGAATCCTCAATTGGACAGGGATATTGGCACCATAAGCATAGTATATCAAGCACAAAGAGAGGTCAGAGTATTTTTTGTAATATGGATGTGTTAACGAAACGGACAGGCCATAGGCCTACTGTTTATGGACCAGTGGGTGGTGAAGGGATCCTATATGTTGTGGTGATGCCTTATATTTGGAGTGTTATTTGTCTTCAACTTGCCATATATGCATATTTGGCATGTTCGATCTTCCCATGTTTTTTTTGGGGGCAGTCCATATTTCTGTTTGGTAATGTTGCTAGTTTGATGTTTATATTGTTTTTCCAACTGATTTTGTTATTTGAGAGGCCTCCTCTCATGGAGTTTTAAATCAATGCTCCGAACCTCACCATGGGGAGACTATTGGCATCTGCAAAGCGGTTATTTATAAGGCTATTTGAGAGTGAGTTCAACCAAAACATAAGAGTCAGTTGTGACAAAAGTACATTATGTTTTCTTCTATCTTCAGTTTGAAGATGGTCTTATTGATACCCCAATACATTCAGATATCATTGCCATATTGCTTGAGATTTCCTTCGGTCCAGCTCCACAGTTGTTCAGATTAGGTTTTTCCATAGAAAAGTTGTTCATTTTAGGTTTGAAAGGGGATAGTCTACTTTATTCTACACGGATTCCATTTCTTGTTTAGGGATTCCTATGTTACCAGGAAATGGATCCGGATCCGGATACGGATCTGCTAGAATTATGAAAAGCCAAGATCAATATACGACTAGGATATGTCAAGTACAAAAACATATAATAATATTTTTAAATTTTTAAAAAGCGTATTCGATTCAGAAACAAAACCATTCATTATGTAATAATTTTGTAAGTATAATAACAATTGCACTGAGAATAGCTAGGGCGAGGTGCTCTAAAGCTCAATATGGGGGAGATGTTGTCAATTAAAAAAAAATACAATGGGGGAGATGTTGACACACATACATATGTATATGACAACATTCAAATTTCTTAAGGTGTAATTTGTTTTATCATTTAATATGAAATTTTACACCTTAAGAAATTTGATCCCTTTCGATATTTAATAGATCCGGGTTTAAGATAGATCTACACTGGTAATAAAAATTCTGAGAAGAAAATATTAACATTCATTTACACCCCCTACAAGACTACCTCCTCTTAATAAGTGGATATTGACATACAAATACATCTACAATTCTACATGTATCTTAAGCTATTGCTTTATATTACTACCAAATAATAAAGTAATAATTAAATAATAATATAAATATAAAGGGTTACTAAGTAATAATATAAATATAAGGGTTACAAAGTAATAAAATAATAATTAAAAGTAATAATATAAATATAAGGGGAGTACCAACTAATAATATAGTTGGTACTTAATTATTACTCCCCATGCAAAATTTCTTCACTTCTTCGTATCCTAGTTGGTACTAATTACTTACTTTACATGTATCTTAATTATTATTTAATTATAAAATTAATTATTACATTTACTTAAAAGTTTATATTATTATAAACTTTATATTTATTATAATTTATAAATTTATGATAATATAAACCTTATATCTATTATAATTTACAAATTTATTTCATATCTATTTCTATTGGCACGGGTGACATGTGTAGCTAACTAGCGTGTGTATGTGTGCTACACGTGCATAACCAACGTTTGTATTGGTGGTCAGTGTAAAGGCATAGTGAAAGCAATAGTTGTAGCCGAAGGTAGTTGTTTTGATAGATACAAACCATGAGGGTCTTGGTACCTTCATCGCAGTGTATCACCTGATACTACGTGCTATCTCCGTCTCATTGGTACGGGTTCATTGCCTCTCTAAAGCAACTTCAATGTCGCCTTGTCACTATATATATTATAAACGGTCGCCCTGTCGTTGTCTAACACACAAAACAATTTGGGAACAGTTGGTCTCCTACAGAGTCATCAGTTAGAAATCTTTTGGACAGTCGCTGTGTGTTTTGGAACTGGGGTTGGGTTTAGACAAATGTCAAAAACGTAATCGAAGACTCCAAAACACCAAAAAGATAAGCCCAAACAAAAACACCAAAAGCCAAAAAGCTCGGATCCGCATGCGGTGGGGTTTGTTGTTGCTGGATCCACCTCCAATCAACAGGATGCGTTTCCTGATCTTATCGAACTATCTCCTTGGCGGATCCTACATGGATCTAGCCGGATCCACGGATCCTTCACTTGCCCCCCACGGATCCGGTAACATGGAGGGACTCACATGGCTCATTAAGGACTTTCATACCTATGTAACCAGAAATGAGAAACAAGAAATGGACCATGAAATGGGTACAATACGAGAAACTCAAATTCTTAGGGTTGGTTCAAGTAATCTTCTTGGATGTTTTAAAGAATTTTTTAATATATATGTCAAAGTAATAGAGAAGACCAAGGCATACAAACCCAAGATCATGGATAAAGAACAATTAGTACAGATCAGAGGAGAAATAGAAATCTGAAATAGGAACAAACAAAAAACCAAAGAAAATTGAGAGTAAACGACTACGAAATTGTGCAACTATATTGTGGTGTAGAGTCACAGAGGATTAAATTTGGTGCTGGTTGATTCTCTCTTCAAGTCTTTGATGTTAAAAGTTCACTCTTCAATATCTCCTCCAGGATCCAAGAGTCCAACATTGGCTCCCAATCTCTTAAGCCTCTACTATCAGATAACACAATGTAATCACCACTAACTTGGCATAGTCACGCATAGATTTGCAAATACGCTGAAACTTCGGGGTGAATCTCATGTATTCATTCACAAAATTTGTAATAACAATGATATTTCATGGCTTCATACAACTATTTTAGCATTTAGGTTTAGGTTACAAACTTACAGTAAGGTTTTTCTGTATTTTTTTTTTCACTTTTTCATTGATTTGTTTCTCTATACATGGACCGAGTTTCTAGAGAAATGCCAATGGTTTCATAAATAAATGGGCAGGTTTCACAAGTAACGGAGAGGGGATCTTAGGAAACGACAGGTTTTGCAAGTAATGGAGAGGGTTTTTCAAGACATGGGAAATGGATACTAAAATTGTCGTTTCTTACGAGTAATGGGTTTCTCCTAAATATAGTGACTCAATGTTAGGTTGCTAGTAACTTGGTTTCATACAATATGGAGGTGAAAGATGTTCAACCTCTATAGTAGTGAGATAATACATCATAGGTATAATATCCTCATAGAGAAATATTCCCGGAGTAACCATGAGAATTTCATTACATCCTATTTTCAGCTCTACGATGGTGTAGGTTGCAAACAACCTTATGAGAAGGATTCTCATATGAGGTTGGCTGGCAACGAAGGTCACTAAGACACCAGTCAGCTCATGACAGACAACACTTGTTACCAAACAATTTATCGGTTGTGGATGGTAGAAGAGTACATGATTGATGTTGTATTGAATAGAATTTTGGACAGAATCCTTGCCCCAAGAGTCTTGCCATGGTGCTTTTATCTTTCAACATTTGCTCTCATTGCCTATGGACCTAGGATTGGTTGTTCTTTATATCTTTTATTGCATTTATAATATCTATTTGAATAGGCACTCCCATCTTTTTAACTTTCATATTTTTTCTTTCTTGTTGACCATTTTCAATGACTTTAGGATATAGCCTTAAATAATTTCATATCTATGGTGAAATGGTAGTGTTAGGTTTCAGTTGACTCATTATAATAGTTCGTTGTTTGCGTTTTGGGGAGGATTTGTATCCCATAGAGTATCTATAGAGTTGTTATTCTATGTGCTTTAGTGGCTTAGCATATTTTATCTTTCCTCCTCTCCTTGGATTTGCCATTCTACCCTATAGGAATGTTGGTGGATATATTTGAACATTTGTTCACCAGTCATATTTTTTTTTATAAATTTACACTCTTCTCTCGCTACCTTGATCTCTTTTAGTCAATACGGCTTGTATTTTCTACTCAGAATGGCAATAAAAAGAAATGGAGAACGAACAACACCCTTTTTATCAGTGTTTGAATTTCTCTAATGTACCAACAATGTTTTCATTGGCATGATGGAATCTTCATAGGCCTTTTGTTGTGCTCATGGCTATGCTATTTGATGGCATAAATCTGATTGTTACCTTTTTCAAGACACCATGGCCGATGATGTAGCAAAATATGATCAAGAGAGTAGCAACAAGAAAATTAATTGGCAAATAAGGTCATGACTAGTGTTCATATGAGGGAACTCTGAAGACAATTCATCTTTATGACAAGTGTACACCTCAACCTATTATAAGTTGGTCAAGCTTTTGAATACATTCAATTATTAACATAATGATATTGCCTTGATTAAATGACAATTTTTCCTCTTAAGAAGAGTGTGATGAACCAACTCAGTTCAGATCACACACATCCAAAATATTTGGAATAGTATAAAGAAATCCATAAGGACAAATAATATATATAATATATATAGGATAAAATGTATATGTAATGATATATGGTAGAATGATTACAATTGAGAATGAGGGCCATATATATACCCATGCAGGGATGCCCTTTCCTAAGAGACATGACCTTTCGTTGAGAGGTGTCTCTTCATTACAATTATTAATTATTAATTATTAATTATTGACTTATTGATTATTTATTTATATTATATTTATATGTATGTCTATTACATTGTATTCCTCTTAAGAAATGCTTTGTCCTCAAAGCATATTTATGGAAGGCCTTACGTCTTTGCTATAGATTGTAATGTCTTCATTCGGTTGTTGGTTTCTGAGATTGTTGTTGAACTAATGCTTATATTGAGGGGGGGGGAGAGGGGACGGGGTGAATCAATATAAGATACTTTTTCCTTTAAATGAATATTCATCAATCATTTATTATCTTTAAAACAATAAATGCATGTAAACTCAAATCATGGTACATAGAGTTTAATCTGGAAACCCTTGTGGAAGAAAACCACAAAAACTTATCTTTATAAATGTCTGTAGGCACCGATCTACTGTTACAAAGCTTGTAGGCACCAACCTACCAGAGACACCAATCTCTTCAATTGAGCATCCATTCAACAAGATATTGTGTAGGCACCAACCTACTGGAGACACCAATCTCTTTAGTTGAGCACCAACTCAACAAGATATTGTGTAGGCCCCAACCTACTTGAGACACCAATCTCCTCAGTTGAGCACCAACTTAGTAAGGCTTGTATACCTCAGACATAGCTTCATGCTCTAACACCTCTCCTTGCTTCATACCTCAGACATAGCTTCATGCTCTAACACCTCTCCTTGCTTCATACCTTAGACATAGCTTCAAACCCTAGTCATATTTAGCCTTCATGTCCTAGCAAACCTCATAGCATCATTTCCAAAATATAATTCTAGATTGCAACATCACAACCTCAAAACAACACACTTTGCAACATCATAAACCTTAGTCCTCCATAGCACCCTTAAAACTCCAAGAAAACTCCTCTTGCGCATCTTTAGACCCTAAAAATACTCTCTAGCTCCTCTTGTGCACCTTAGGTCTCTTCTGCACTCTTGTACTTGCTCTTTTTTCTTGGATGATCTTCAAATGCGCACATCTATCCCGTATTTATAATGTTTGTGTGTTCACTTATGGGGTCGACTTGTAAAAATGGTTGGGCCAACTTGTACTTTATGGCTGAGTTGACATGATAGAATCTTTTATATCTCCTTATTCCTATGGATTTAGAGAGAGTGACATATACCATTGGAAAGGTCTCATAATAATATTTTCAACCATATATCCCATGCTTCCATTTGAGCTAGGTCTTCAGAGTAAAAAGGCCTTCAAAAATATGGTATCCAAATTGAGCATAAAAAATACAAAAGCAATATTTCCAACAATCTCCATCTTGCAATCTTTATTTTGGACATATGTATTCTCCCCTTATCTTTGACATCAATGACAACAATATTTCTAATAATACTCTCCTTTGTCATTTATGGCAACCCTTAGTCAATTTTGTAATACTCCCTTTGTTCGCAATTTGCTCATGTTTGCAACTTCTCCTCCTTTGACATCAATGGCAAATGGATGCTCCCCTTGAGCTTGTGCTTCCCTTTATTGACGAGATGAGAGGGATATCACTCCCAACTTTTGTCTCAGATATTCAAATGTGTCTCTAGGAAGGGGTTTGGTAAAAATATTTGCAACTTGTTCTTTGGTGGCAATGTATTCCACTTTCGTTTACTTGTTCAATACACCATTTTTCTCATTGACTTCATTGAGAACATATACGTTTCTTAGGGTTTTGTTTGCATTTGCCACTAATCTTCCTGAACATGCTTTTCTTATCTCACATCCTATAGAATGAAATGTGACTTTGTAACCTTAATCACACATTTGACTGACACTTAGAAGATTGTGTTTTAATCCTTCAACATACAAGACATTTTGTGTTTTAGTCTTTTCATTATCAAGACTAATGATACATTTTCCAACTATCCTTGCAGAAGCATTATCCTCAAAGGTAAAGCTGCCTCATTTTTCTTCCTTTAGGGTGAAAAATTTGTTTTGATTCCCTGTCATGTGTTTTGAATATCCACTATCAATGTACCATTGACTTCTTTTGTCTTGAGCATACATTGCAAGTCCACATTCTTTCTTCTTTGGTTCTTCTTGCTTCCTTTTCCACATCTTTGTGTATTATTCTCTATTCTTGGTTAAGAACATCTTCTTCCCTGTTTTGTTTAGGAGACTTTATTATGTTGCTTCTACAGTCACATGCTATGTGCCCATAGTTATTGCACTTATAACATTCAATATTGTAATCAAGTAGGGTGTAATATTCCCACTCAAATTTCTGAACAATTTTCTTGGTTTAGAGTGAAATTACTTCGTCAAACAGTGGTTGCTTAGAAGAATTAAATGTTTGCTAATATATATTTTTTTAGCACATATTGTTATTATGGTTGAGATCAATTTTGGGAGATAAAGATAAACTGAAATCATTCAGCATATATGAAGCTCAAAGCAACCATTGCACTTAATAAATTGTAACAACCATTACACATGGATTGAACAACAAATAACACTGCAATGTGAAGTAAAGAACCTGATATTTGTTGTTGTGGGTAATCTTTACATGTGTTGAGGAACTGGCACTATAAATAGCTGCCAAAGGGTTTCACATGCCCAGTTATCAATGCCCACAATCAGAGCTGTCGGAATTTGCAAGGTGAATGCGCGTAGCTTAAGAGAATATGTCTCCACCAACCAACAACTCGTTACACATTCCCAGCTCGCCTCTCAATAGTGACATGATCCAACAATATGAAGAATAAACTATGCTCTGAGACATCACACTCTACCAAGAAGAAATGCGTTGGCTAGGTAGGAAATACGACTCATAGAAGATGAGACTTGGTCGGGGTAAATAACTATGTCTCTGCATGATGTAAGGGACTCCAACTCAGATTCTAGACTCAGAAATCACGCCCCTCAGGCCACACTTCGTCCCATAAGAGCAATTCATCCTCAACTCACAAGGAAGCTGCCCACAACTCCCAAAATGCAGTCTTGAAGTGATAAATTCGTCCCAATGCACCCAACAAGGAGAACAAGAGCCACACACTTAGATTAGTGTGCCAAGAGTGTAATAGTGTGCCCTTGAAAGAGATGAGTGCCCAACTACAAATGTATGCGCCCAGATTTGAGAATATTGACCCCAAGAGGAGGTAACTCGACCCCCACACAGAGAAATGGATATTCCAATATCCAATAATGAACTTTGAATCCAAACTCGCCCTCTTGTGATTAAAATCAATTTCAGTAGGCAAGGAACTCAACCACCATGAAGATAACTCAGCTACAGTGAATTCAATAAAGGAAACGAAAGCAATCCCTTCCTCAAACTGAGTAGGGTGTATCGTTGCAACACCGAAACCACAGGTAAATGCAAGGGTTTCGAAAACCCTACAAAGCTCTCCAAGATCTCTTCGAATCTATTTTCTCAATAAGCAATCGTAAGAATGAGGGGAAACTCCTCATTTTTCCCTTTTATGTTCACTTGAGCCTTTTTTTTTCCCACTCCTTTATTATTTAATTAAAAATAAAAGTCACTTTATTGGGTTTCTCACTCTATAATTTTAAATTGACTTTTTAATTAGCATAGGACCCTTGTCCCCTCTTTCCCACTTTTAATTTATAAAGTTCTCCTAGGCGAATTATGTCCCCTAGTTCACTTTTCCACCTTAGCCCACAGGAACTTAATTAGGCTAGCGAAATTCTCCCCTTGTGACTCTTTAAGCGGATGGGGACATCACAGTTATTTCCACTCAAGATTGCTTGTCCACAAACAATTTCAATCCGAGATGTTGAAGCACTTGTTCTCCCTCCCATGTAGCGTCTTCGATATGCAGATCTTTCCATTTGACAAGGTAATCTTTTATAGTCCTGTTTCTCATCTTTCGTTCCCTGCCCTCCAAAATTTCTTCAGGAACCATAACCAATTGTCCCTCTTCATCTAATGGTGGCAACTCAGTAGAAGTGACAACATGTTGTGCCAATGCCTTCTTAAGGCATGAAACATGGAAAACATTATGTATCTTGCATCCCTCTGGAAGTTCTAGCTCATAAGCCACTTCCCCAATCCTTCATTGAATCTTGTAATGTCCATAAAATCGAGGTTTCAACTTCTCTGCCCCCCTCAATTTTAGTGACGATTGTCGATAACGCTGTAGGCGAAGGTACACCAAATCCCCCACCTCGAAGTTGCGCTCCACCCTGTGCCGATCCGCATACAACTTCTGTTGATTCCGGGCCATCTGCAAATTGTCTTTAAGAGTCTTAAGGATATCTTGAGTCTCTTGGATCCATTCTTTGGCTTTTGGGGCCCGACTCTCCCCAAAGATCTAGTCAACAAATGTAGGGGGATCATATCCATATAGTGCCCTGAAGGGTGACATTCTGATTGACATATTATAGGACATATTGTAATAGTGCTCCCCGAGATGCAACCATTTAATCCAAGCCTTTTGTTGTCCTGATACATAATTTCTCAGATACTCTTCAAGCCATTTATTTACAATCTTTGTTTGCCCGTCAGTCTGGGGATGGTAGCTCATGCTGGGTGTAAGTTCGGTCCCGACCAATATGAAAAGTTCTTGCCAGAAGCCTTGCATGAGCCAATTGTCCCTATCGCTAATGATGGTTTTGGGCAAACCATGCAGCTTGAAAACCTCCCTGAAGAATAATTATGCCACCTGTGCTACTGAATATTTAGAAGGGATGGCGAAGAAATGGGAAAACTTCGTGAGCCTATCCACCACCACGTAGATACAATCCTTACAATGTTTCTGGGGTAGCCCTGTAATGAAGTCCATCGATACACTCTCCCATTTCTGTTCTGGAATGGGTAGAGGCTGAAGTAAACCGATCGGACGGGTGTGCTCTGCTTTGTTATGCTAACAACTAATACATTCTTTCACGAATCTCAGAACATCGTTCTTGAGGCCCTTCCATGCAAACCTTTCTCTAATCTTCCTTTAAGTTTTTGAGTAGCCTAGATGTCCGGATAATGGCGAACTGTGGGTTGTGTGCATGACCTTCTCTTTTAGCTGAGATTCTAGAACCAAGTAGATCATGTCCTTGTAATGGATGATGTCATTGATCACTCTATAGCAGTCATCCCAGATTTTCCCATCTAATATCTTGCAAGAAAATTTATTCTTTGAATACTCTACCAAGAGGAGAGCTTTCCAATCTGTTGTCACATTCATGAGGGAAAACGTTGGTGGCATCCTGGAGAGGGAATCCACCACTATGTTATTTTTCCCTTTCACATACTCAATCGAAAAATCATAGGCTTGGATCTTGCTGATCCACCTCTGTTGTCGCTCGCTCAATTCCTTCTGATCCATAAGGAACTTCAGACTATTATGATCTGTCTTTTATTTTGAACTTGTTCCCCACCAGGTACTGTTTGAATTTGGCCAAGGCATGCATGATGGCCAACATCTCCTTGTCGTATACCGAGTAATGTTGCTCATACTCCCTAAGTTTGCATCTCTCAAAAGCAATGGGATGACTATTTTTCATTAGCACTGCTCCTATCCATGTCCCTGAAGCATCACATTCAAGTGCAAATGGCTGAGTGAAGTATGGTAAAGCTAGCATAGGACATGAACTCATTACCTGCTTCATGTTTTCGAATGTCACCTGCGCCTCATCTGTCTAACTGAAAGCTCCCTTCTTAGTGAGATTTGTAAGAGGCATCGTCAGCTGTGAGAACCCCTTAACAAATTTTTTGTAATAAGTGTAGAGGCCTAGGAAACTCCTCAGTTCGGTCACATTTCTCATGGTGAACTTGAACCCCATTTTCCCCAATTATATGCCCCAAATAAAGCATCTCAGTCATACCAAATTCACACTTAGACTCTTTGGTGTAGCGCTGTTGATCCTCCAAGATTCCCAATACCTCATCCAAATGCTTGAGATGTTCCTCCCAAGTCTTGCTATAAATGAGGATATCATCGAAGAAGACTAGTAAAAATTTCCGCAACTGCTTATTGAACACATGGTTCATGCAAGACTGGAATGTAGCGGGAGCATTGGTTAGCCCAAATGGCATAACTAGAAACTCATAATGTCCATAATGACATCGGAAAGCAATGTTTGTGATATCCAGCTCTCGAACTTTAATCTGGTAGTATCCTGAATGAAGATCAATCTTTGAAAAATATTTTTCTCCCCTCAACTCATCCATCAGCTCATCGATCCTCAGAATTGGATACATGTTCTTTATGGTGTTATTGTTAAGGGCTCGGTAATCAATACACATCCTCAGGGTACCATCCTTCTTCTTGACCAACACTACCGAAGAAGCAAAGGGACTAGAACTTGGCCGGATGTGACCCATCTTCAGCAACTCCCTAATCGTTTTCTCTATCTCGTCTTTGTACATCTTGGGATGGTGGTAAGGGTTGGTTATGACTACTTGAACCCCTTCTTCTAATTCTATAATATGCTCAAAACCTTTATCTGGGGGTACTCCTGTAGGAATGTCACCAAAAACCTTGTGGTGTTTACGAAGTAATACCTGAATGTCATCTGGATGTTGTTGATGACGATATGGCAACTCCCTGTTAGAGATGTAGCACTCCACTACCCATTCTATGTATCCATGCTGCATCACTGCCTCCATGTTGTGGGATGATACAATCTTGGGCAGATACTGGTGTTGATATTATGGTAGATGCGGGAGGTATTTACCTCCACGTGTAACCCTGACGAGAAAAGAATATTCCGAGAAGCAAGAAGAAACCCTAAATAGTTGGTTAACAACCCTAGAAGACAAGTCAACTCAAGATAATGATTTGTATTAAGTTATTAGCCTCCAAGAGAAGAATTTGGCCCAGTTAAGTGATTTGGAGGACTATAAATAGAGGGTGCTTGAGCTCATTTGTACTCACTTCTCATAACTGCATAAGGCAGCGGTGCGCAAGTTTGAAGAAGAGTTGCAGTTGCAGCTGCTGCAATTGGCAGATTTCGGTTTTGACTTGGACTCTCTCTTGGTTATGGTTTGGACTTTCTACTTGGCCACTTTTGGTTATTCTTGCTTGGTGCACTATCCCTGGAGAGAGGTGCGCCACCTTGTGTGGCTATTAAGCCTAGGGTTTTCTTCTGGAATAATTCTCTGTCAAGGTTAAGGTGCTCGGGGGTGGCTTCGGCCTATGGTTGGGTGACAATATTGCTATATTGTCTATGGTTAAACGAGCACATCCATTACTTTCTAACAGGTTATGGGCCCACACTATCTTCAGTCAGTCTAACCGCTGGAAGATAGATTGGGAGGATTTGCTCAGTTACAGTTGCAGTTGCAGCCAGTTCTTGCTGCAACAATGAAACCCTAACCCTCTTGTTGAGGCACCTTAAGTCAAGAGATTGACCTAATTTCTAGATAGCCTAGTGCGCCCTAGCCTAGCGCATCTCCCGGTACTCTCAATAAGCTATGACGCCGAGTTTAAGTTTTTGGTCAAAATCAAGGGTTGACCAAGTCAAAGCAATTATGACTTACTCTATGAAGTCAAAAAACAAGTTAGAAGGGGCTTCTAACTTCAGAGCGTGGAAGACAAGGATTGACCTCATCCTTGCCAAGAATAAGGTGTTGGACATCGTGAAAGGAAAGATCATGGAACCATAGTTCGAAGAAGGAAAAGAGAAGGAACCTCAGAACGTTGCAGTTATGGAGAAGTTCAAAGATAATGACATCAATTCCATGAGTATCATAGTGGATTCTATAAAAGACCACTTGATACCCTACATCTCCCATCTTGACTCATCTAAGAAGATGTATGATGCCCTAACAAACCTCTTCTCAGTCAGAAACATTGGACAGGTAATGAGTATGAAGAATGAGCTCTGTGACATGAAAATGAATGATGATGACATCATAACATCATACTTTGTGAGGATCTCTCAATTAAGAGATCAACTACAAGCTATTGAAGAGATCATTTCAGAGAAGGAACTGGTAAATATAGTACTCAATGGTCTTCCCAAGACATGGGATGCATTTGCCGCAAGCATGAACACAAGGAAGGAGTATTCTACATTTGAAGAACTTCGGACTTGTTGTGCACAAGAAGAATGAAGGATTAGTGCAAAAGAGAAACCCCAAAAGAAATGCGATGATCAAGCCTTCACAACAAGGTTCAAGAATTTCAGGAATAAAAGGAAGTTTGGCTCAAGGAAGAAGCCAAATCAAGAGAAAGATATGTCAAAAATACAATGCTTCAACTGTCGAAAATATGGTCACTACACGAATCATTGTCCCGAGCTAAAGAAAAGAAAGGAAACACACGAAGCATCAATTGTTGAAGAAAGGAAACCCTCAAAGAAGACCAAGCATGATAAAATAAACTTTTTCTTCTAAGACAACATAACAATATTATTCATAGTTCTTGTACATACCATGTTTACATAGTCTTTGTACATATTATTCATAGTTCTTGTACATACCATGTTTACATAGTCTTTGTACATATCTTGCATATCTATTTCCTAGAAGATAAGATGTTCAAAGAGAAACAATACCTATGGAAGAATAACAAGATAAGGATTGATATCACGATGACTCTAAGACAAGCAATACACATGGAAAGATGAAGTACATTGACAATCCTTGGTAACAATTCTTGTGGAAGCTATTACAACTACCGAAATCAGAATCAGACTTGAAGAAACCTATAAGAAATGAAAACCAAAAGAAGTCAACAATCAAAAGGAAAAGACTTGTGACACTTTGCAGAAGGCAATGAGGATGCAGACAGAAGCGTGGACTCTCTTAGATGGAGGGAGCCGATTATATAATTCCAAAAGAAGAGCATGCATTCATGCAGGAAGCAAGGATTAGGAGGGAGCTAATCCTAGATAATATGATCCATTGAAGATCATGAAGTATCTATCCATGTTCCTATCAATGGTAGAAACCATGAAAAGAAACATGTGTTCAGTTTGACTTTAGAAGAAGTCTTCTTCGAAAATAAGCCTTAAAGTATCACTGGTTGTCCATCCACATCCATGATCCTACGATGAAAGGAAGAAAGTTGGAAACTTCAGGGTATGGAATCTATATAAAACTCCATGGACCCAAGAGCTAAAGAGAAACATGAGGAAGAACATGAAGATTCCAAGAGAGAAAGAAAAGCCAGAACAACCAGTCATTATATCAAGAATCACAAGACTACTAGCATGGTTTGAACCCACTAGAAGCAATCAAGCAGAAGAAACAAAAGTTGTGATGAAGAACAATGCATGAAAGACTTATGAATATAAGCATTGCGAGATTCAGAACTAGAGGTTCTCCCAGATGGAGGGAGAAGACTATGATGATTGCTTGTTCCAGTAAACCAGACATACCTCTACATGAGCCATTATATCTTCAGTAATATCCATGGGTTGGAGTTTACATTAGATGAATGTAAGGAATGTTCTCCTCATAGTAATTGAACAAGAAGCGTATGTAGATAAACCTCAAGGTTTGGAGGTATACCAGAAAGAGACTCTTGTATGCAGATGGAAGAAGATCTTATATGGATTCAAACAACTTGGTGCAGAGCCTCCAATGCACAACAGAAGCGTGGTGAAAACTTTCTAAAACAAAGATATTGTATTAGAATGTTACTCAGAAGTCCAGGATGATGGTTTTGCTAATCCATGACAAACTCTCATGATGACAGAAGAAGTACCACTTGGATATGTTCCAGTTTGAGCCTTGTCACGATGTTACGAGCTAGCAGGAAACAAAAGAGTTGAATCCAAATATGATATACTATAACGATCAGAGCTATATGAAGCCTTCAGAGAAAACCAGTGTTCCAGAAAGACCAAAGTACATTGAAATCGAGCATTACATTCTCCGTAATGAAGTCCAGAAAGGAGAAGTAATTCTCCAATATCTATCTCCATAGATGAGAAAATAGCAAACATTTTGGTAAAGCCTTTGTCCAAGATGAAAGAGTTTGCGTACTCAAGAAACAAGTTGAAGCTCGTGGAGACGTCTTCCTTATTAAAAGGGAAGAGATGACTCCCAGGTTGGGAGGGAGCACTGATGTGTTATTGATTTATAGACAATCATTTTTCAAGTTCGAAAAATGGTCCAGGATGAGCAGTTCTTTTCCAATTCGGAAAGTGGTTTGAGATTTTTAACGGGCAGGCATTTTCAGTTTGAAAAATGGTCCAGATCGAACAGTCATTTTCTTAATGAAAATGGTTCAATGGATTGCTGATGTACCATAGAAGACAATTCCCCTTCTGGCCAATGTGGGGGAATGGTCTAGGACAATCTCTCTTCTTGGCAATCACTCTTAGTGGTGGTCAAGAAGACTAGTCCGCCTCGCCGGACAGTGATTCTTTCAAAGCTCACAATTGTGAGTAGTTTGGAAGGATGGTCTGTTTTGGAGGTTGGTGCAAGACAATCATTCCCTAGGTCAGATTCATTCTCTCTAGGTTGCACTTTGTTTAGTGTTGGAGGAATGGACCAGATAGGTGAATGGTCTAGGTTCAACAATCAGGGACATGCATTCTCTAGGGCAAACTCATTCTCTCCAGGTTGCACTTTGTTTAGTGTTGGAGGAATGGCCCAAATAGGTAAATGGTCCAGGCTAAAAAATCAGGACAATTATTCTTATATGCTTGAGAAGAATAGTCCAGTAGCTCATGACTGATGTTTTACCTTCTAAGGGCAGATGCTCTTCCAGATCTCACAAATGTGAGTGGAAGAATGGCCCAGATGATTCAATTTATATCATGATATTGTTCTTCTGTGCAGGTTGATATCAGATGATATGATTGCTATGAAGACTGTATGTCTCTGGACAGTAGATGTATGCTACTGTGGTGTATGTGTTCCACTGGTTGTGACTATATGTCACTGATTAAGTAGTTGTGTGCTACTTGGTGTGGTAGTGTACCACTGGGTTGTAGTTGTGTACTATTATGGATAGACACAGTTGTGTTCTATTGAATGACATTGTTTTGATTGCCTTGTAGACTATCAGTAGTGTTGAGAATGATTATCAACTAGATGGATGATCAATGTACTGATGGACAAAGATTCTCCAGACGGAAAATGGTCCAGGACATTTATTCTTCTAGGACATATGCCTGGATTAGAAGAATGGTTTTTTTATCACTCCTTGGAGTGAGTAACTTATTCAACATCATGTCTGATTACTCAGATGGAGTATGGTTTCGAGAGATGATGCAGTTGATATTGTCAAATGACACTGATAGTGATGATGGTGCTCATGATCTAATCATGATATAGTCTATACGAGTATGATGATGCTATCAGTTGAATGGTATGTTTGTGCTCAATACCATTACCTTCAATACCTCCCTAGCTAGGAGGGAGTGTTGATATTATGGTAGCTGTTGGAGGTATTTACCTCCATGTGTAACCCTGACGAGAATAGAATATTCTGGGAAGCAAGAGGAAACCCTAAATAGTTGGTTAACAACCCTAGAAGACAAGTCAGCTCAAGAGAATGATTTGTATTAAGTTATTAGCCTCCAAGAGAAGAAGTTGGCCCAGTTAAGTGACTTGGAGGACTATAAATAGAGGGCACTTTAGCTCATTTGTACTCACCTCTCATAACTGCATAAGGCAGTGCTGCACAAGTTTGAAGAAGAGTTGCAGTTCCAGCTACTACAACTGGCAGATTTCAGTTTTGACTTGGACTCTCTCTTTGGAATTTTTGCTTAGCCCCTTTTGGTTATTCTTTCTTGGTGCGCTATCCCTAGAGAGAGGTGCGCCACCTTGTTTGGCTATTAATCCTATGGTTTTCTTTCAAAATAATTCTCTTTCAAGGTTAAGGTGCTCGGGGGTGGCTTCGGCCTATGGTTGGGTGACAATATTGCTATATTTTCTATGGTTAAATGAGCACATCCATTACTTTCTAATAACTGGTGCATTGCACGTAAAACTACATTTTTTCTATCCAGCCCTGTGAATTCCATTTCCATGGCCCTCTGATCAGTAGTGTATTTCCCAAGGGAGTATAGCCATTGAACCCCGAGTACCACATTAGTATCTGACACATCCACCACAAAGAAATCATCTGTCAACGTATAATTCCCCATGGTTATTTTCAACTTGGGAATCCATCTGATACATTCCATATGATGGCCACTATGAATCCCTCAAATTCCTCTATCCATATCCCTCGCCTCTCCACCAAGGTTGCATCCATAAAATTGTGGGATGCCCCACTATCAATCAACACTGTAACCTTGTGCCCCTACATGACCCCTCTGACTCTGAATGTGTGGTACCTAGGAATTCCTCACATGGATGCCATAACAGGGCCTTTATCCCCAACCTATGATGTATCCTCACATGATGCTTGGCGTCCATGTTCTTGTCCCTGCTCCTCATCCTCTGTATCATTGTCGTTGTCGGAATAGACCTCGATGTAATGGGCCTTTCCCATTGTGTCCTTCCCCGCACACCTATGTCCTGGAACCCAAGGATCTTGACAATTGAAACATAGCTTCTTCTTTCTCATCTCCCTTCTGGTCCCCTCATCCAATCTCGGTTTTCCTACCCAATCCTTTTGAAATGGTTTGACTTTCTTGTTCTTCTGGGGGAAGGTGGGTTTAAGAGGGAACCTGCTCTTAGGAACAACATCCTACATGTCCCTAGCTCTACTGACTGCATCCTGCAGGGTGGATGGCTTATAAGCCTTGACTCAACCAGGCAAGGGTTCAGATAACCCCTCAAAAAACAACATCACCAGTTGTGCCTTAGATATGTTTGTCACCATCACTACTAATCTTTGGAACTCGGAGATAAATGTCTCAGGGCTACCTGTCTGCTTGAGCTGAGCCAACTCTCGAAAATGAATCTCGGGGTCTTTCCTGTCAAACCTCTCGATGATCCTCTATGTGAATTCAAGGTATGATGTGATGCCTGCGCGACCCAGCGTCACTAACCCATGGTACCACCACTCATGGGCCTCACCATCTAAGTGTAGAGTAGCCAATTTAATGGACTCCATCTCTGTCATCTGTTGTAGATGGAAATATGTGTCCAACTTCTGCACCCAAGTCCTTGCCAAACATTTTGAGGACCCGTCAAAGCTGGGAATGGTCACTTTCCCCAGTGTCTTTTGAAGCTCATGGTTGGGTGTCCTTTTATCCCCTCTAGGTCGATTCTTCTATGTAAGGTGGAAAAAGTCAGTGAAGGACATAACTGCCTGAAATTCATTTCCCAACCTCCTGTACTCCTCCAAATAGGTCTAGTAAGAGTCATCCTATTTTATCGGCCCCTCCGGTGCTACCTCGCCACTCAAGAACTATGGCATGGTGGGTCTGGGTGTCTTGGTGTATAAGTGAGGGTGGCTTTGCATGGTAGTGCGATAATGAGTCCCCTCCTCGTTGTTAGAGCCCTTTCACCATTATGATTTTTTTTAGGTTTCCCTTCTATGGTGTTAAGTGCTAGCTGCCCCAATAGGTCCATCATCATCTTTTGTCCTTTGGCCAAATTGTTCATCATCTAGAAGAGGCTACCAATTTGTGGATCTTCTTATTCTCCCATGTGCTCCTTCCCTTTACCTGCTCCGGAATGTGCTACTCCTTCTTCACCCAACACCGCTTCTTCTCTATGCCCTTGAGGAGGTTCTTGAGATCTGTACCTATGCCTCCTGTATGTGATGTTTCTGTCATCTCCCCCTCTCATGAAACTTACTCAAAGCTGCCCTCAAACCCCATAACTGTCGAGGAACATGCTCTGATACCATTGTAATATTCCCACTCAAATTTCTGGGAAAATTTCTTGGTTTAGAGTGTAATTACTTAGTCAAATAGTCGTTATTTAGAATAATTAAATGCATGTTGATATAGTATTTTTAGCACACATTGTTACTATCCTTGATATCTAATGGCTACTCAAATTTGGGAGATAAAGATAAATTGAAATCATCCATCATATATGAAGCTCAAAGCAACCATTTCACTTAATAAATTGTAACAACCATTACACGTGGATTAACAACAAATAGAACTGCAAACGTGAAGTAAAGAACCTGATATTTGTTGTTGTGGGTAATCTTTACATGTGTTGAGGAACTGGCACTGTAAACAGTTGCCAAAGGGTTTCACATGCCCAGTTATCAATGCCCACAATCAGAGCTGCCAGAATTTGCAAGGTGAATGCACCCAACTTAAGAGAAGATGCCTCCACCAACCATTATCTCGATACACATTCCCAACTCGCCTCTCAATAGTGGCATGATCCAACAATATGAAGAATAAACTTTGCTCTGAGACAACACACTCTGCCAAGAAGAAATGCGTTGGCTAGGCAGGAAATGCGACCCATAGTAGATGAGACTCGACTGGGGTAAATAAATCTGTCTCTACAGGATGTAAGGGACTTCAATTCAGATGCTAGACTCAGAAATTGCGCCCCTCAGCCCACACTTCATCCCGTAAGAGTGTTGAAATATTGTAACTGCAAAGAGTATTCTTATTATTATTGATATATTATTCATAGGATCAATCCCCATTGTGGATTGATTATGTCGGTTATTGTAATAGGACCAAATCCCCTTTTGCGGATTGGTCAAAAGACAATTATAATAGGCATAATAAGAAGTCGCCCCCAACAATTAATAAAGAGACCCAGAAATATAATAAAGGTGAGTTTACCCACCCAGTTGGAGAAGTCGGCCCTGCCAGTGAAGAGACACTTCACACATGCCAGACTTGTATAAATAAAGGAGGCTAGTGCCTCACTTAGACACAACTCACTTGCTCAGTTTGAGAGACAAGTTATGATCTGTTACCGACAAAGGAGACAGAGAGTGGTGCATATCTTGGAGAGGACTTTCTGTTTTAGCATAGAGATCTCTTGGCATTGTATTGGCTATCTATATTAAGGAAGTTTTGTTGGGTTTTCTTCCCTTAGAGGGTTTCCCAGGATAAATGTCGTGTCTCTTGTGATTGTGTATTTCTCAGTGATCTTGGATTATGTTATTGTTATCTAATGAAATGCAAACATCTATAATAATGGCTTAAACATTAACATGGTATCAGAGCCAAGCTGAAGGAAGCATCTTTCACAAGAGAAAAATGTCACTGTTGCAATACCTGCAAATTAGGGTTTTTCAAAAGTGAATCTTTTCAGCCCTAAAACTATCTAGAAAGTTGCGCCCTCCCATAAGGATCAATTTGGCATCATCAGCGCACCTTTTCAGTGGCTGGATCTCTCAAAAAGTGAAACCCTAGTTTCACAAAGTACCAGAAGTACCAGAAAACCAGTACCAGAAGTACCAGAGTACCAGAGGTACCAGAAGCACCAGTCCAGAAATCCGCAGATCAGATTTGAAGGAGAAAAATTTGGATTTTCTCAGATCCAAACACACCAGGCATCTCGCCTCAGCCAAGCGCATCTCCTAGTAAGTTCAGTTTTTGATTTTGAGCACTTTCATTTTTCGGTCATTTTCCTAGCTCCAAGTAAAGATGTCTGCAAGCATTAAGCTTGTTGACAAGTTAGAAGGAGTGGAAAACTTTCGTGCCTGGAAGGATAGGATTGGCCTCATTCTTGAAGAGAATGACCTAGCAAGATTCGTCAAAGAAGAATTATCGGAACCCGAAGATGCTGCAGAAAAGGAAAAGCATCAAAAGGACACAATAAGGGCCAAAAGAATCATTGCAGATTCAATAAAAGACTATTTGATCCCTTATGTGTCATCTAAGAAGACCCTGAAAGAAATATTTGATGCCTTGACCAGACTATATGAAGGAAAGAACATAAACCGAAAGATGAATCTCAGAACCCAACTGAAGAATACAAGGATGCAGAAAGGAGAAATGATTCAGGAATATTTCTCCAGAATCTTAGAATTCAAAGAACAACTAGAAGCTATTGGAGATACCATAGATGAAGACAAACTTATAATGACGGCCCTAAATGGTCTCACAAGACCTTGGGATGCTTTCATCCAGACGATATGTGCCAGAAAGGAGAAATTGAAGTTCGACAGCCTCTGGGAAGAATGCATCCAAGAAAAAACAAGAGTAGCAAATCGGGAAGCGTTACTAGCTAAGGATGATGATCAAGCCCTAGCTACTCACACCAAAGGAGGAAGGAAGAAACCCTACTTCCAAAAGGAGACTCATAAAGAGCCTCAACAATCAAATAAATTCAATCATAAAGAATCGCATCCAAGGAGATTTCAGAAGAAAGGACAATGAAAGGAGAGAGACTACTCATCTGTACAATGCTATCATTATGACAAGATGGGACACATTGCGAAGTTTTGTCCAGCTAATCGAGAAGAATACAAGAGAAAACAAAAGAGGCTTCATGCCCATGTAGCCGAAGATGAAGAGCCACCCACAAAGATGATAAGAGAAGAGATCAAAGACCATGTGTTGATCTTAGCCCTCTTAGGATCTGTAACACCTGGAGAGGACACTTGGTTCATTGATAGTGGTGCATCCAAGCACATGACGAGACACATAAATATTCTCTCTTGTATCTCAGAGATAAGTTTTCTCAAAAAGTGACACTTGGTGATGATTATCAGTACCCCATTAAGAGAGTGGGAGAATCAAACCATAAACTGAATTCAGGGAATTCACTAAAAATGAAGGACGTACTATATGTACCAGGCTTGAAGAAGAACCTACTCTCCATTTCAGCTTTAGAGAAGAAAGGCTTCAGAGTTTTCTTTATAGATGGAGAAGTTCTTATGTGGGCTAAGGGAGAAACCTTACATGAAGCAATCGTCATTGGCAATGAAGAAAATGGCTTGTATAAATTAAAGGGTTACTCAAAGGCTGCTATGACCCATGCCATTGAAAACTCATGTGAACTTTGGCATAGAAGATTATCCCACATCAATTACAAGGCCCTACCATACATATGCAAAGCGGTCACAGGTTTACCAGAACTCAAAGGTGACCATAAAGGCGTATGCAATGGATGTGCACAAGGGAAGAATATCA